>BPTQ01000005.1:206991534-207136771 GCA_019973895.1 Chrysanthemum seticuspe
GGAATATTGTGGTACGTATTTCATTTAACCAGCCAGAAAACCATGTCAAGTAAGAAGGAATTTTGGTTAACTTTTTAGTAAACCTTTTTGTTAGTTCCATGAACACTATGCTCTAGTTTCGTAAAACATGGAATTATCAAAACTAGTAAATCTTTTGGAGGGGGAGTTGTACACGCATACTAAATCTTTAACAAGTCGTGTTCCTCCGTTCTCCTGAAACTTTATAAAAGAAACTAGTGTTAAAAGTATGCTTTTTCGGTAAACTAAAAGAACCATTTTAAGAGGGGGAGTTATACAAGTAATTCATATAATTTTGTAAAATAGTGTATCTCCGTTCTCAAGAAAAACTTCGTGTAGGTGTTAGTGTTTTAGGTAATTCTTTTGGTAAACTTTTGATTTAGTTCCATGAAATTTTAAGAGAAATTTTTGAAAACATGGAGCTATCAATACGAGGGGGAGTTATACACGAAGTTCTAAGCTTTCGCAAATCGTGTATACTCGCTCGTCGCACGTGTTAAATTTAGTTCTGCTAGTGGAAAATAGTTTAAAGTAGTAATTTAGTGTTTAAGAGGGGGCTAGTTTTTATAGTTTGGGAAACTCTAAAACCTAGGGTTCACTAAATTAATCCAAATCTTTTGTACCCTCTTTTACACCGGAACAATTTTATGAGTAGACCAAAAACCTATTTAGGAGGAGGAGTTGTACACGTAATACATATAACTTTAGCAAACCGTGTACCTCCGTCCTCACGGAAACTTCCTGATTTTAGTTAAGGTAAATTTTGTCTAAACTCTAAATTTTGTGCTAGAGAGGGGGCTAGTTTGGTAAACTCTAAACACTAGGGTAGACTAAATTTAGTAAATCTTTCAAACCCCTTTCTGCACCGTTCTAAATTAAAAAACTTTTTACTGTCTATTCCTGGTAAAATTCTGTAATTTCTAACAATCACAGTCCATACTATCAAAAAATTCTCTAGAAAATTCATTTTGTTTTGTTAAAGTGTTAGTTTGTTCTTGTCTTTTTTAAAGTAAAACTTTCTGGAACTAAGATTTCTTTTTTAGTATGGTACTGTATTGTAATTTAGAAATCTAGTGGTGAATATAACATGTTAGGCCTGAAAATACTTCGTTATAACTAACTTTTATTAAATAAAATTTAGTGAGAGGGGGATGAGGGGGAGAATTTTACCAAGAAAATCAAATGGCTTTTTCGTATGAAAATTGTGATCAAAGAAAATATTTCAAAGTCCTCTTGCCTCCTTGTGCTGAACAATTTCTAAATCATACGCACATGTTGAGGGGGAGGTTTTCTAAATGATCAAAACTATTAAGGTACAAAATGCTTTGATCTCGTATCACAAGTACCTTGATTGTTTTTCCAAATGATTTTTCAATTGGTTTTAAGGAAGAATGAACTGTACCAAAAGACCGACCAATTTACTTTATGCATGGTGTTATAAGGATGGTTAGGTTAGGTATTAGTTCCCACGATCCGCCAGAACCGGAGGGATCTACCCAGGGACGATCCAATAGATAGTGTATAGTCCTTAGGTATGATGAAAAAAGGAGAAAAATGAGAAATGGGAAGAGTGCGGACTGAGACAGAGCTAGTACTGGAATAAACCCAACAAGGTTCTAGTTATGAAGTCTCGGTAAGCACTGAAGGGGTTGAAGAATGAAAAAGAATTGAATGTGAAAAAGGGTGAAAAGAAATAGCCCTCCATCAATTCAACCTTAGGGCAGAAACCGGGTTCAATACATATGCTACTGGTTGTTACTAAGGTAACACTGGTATTGAAGACAAGACGTCATGGACCCAGTGACGCTCTGCACTAAACTTCCCAAGCCACTCAAGTTCCTCTTAAAAGGGCTTGTTTCATTCTCACGGGGAACCTACATAATCTATCGACTTTCTCTTAGAGATTGTTGATATTGAAGAAGGAGACCCTCTCCCTAGTCTCCGACAAAGGAACCAAAAGTGCACTATTGAGTCTAGAGCCAAGAGATCATCCACAATATCTCATTTAGGACACTAAATTAATGAAGACTTGCTGTTTCACACAATGTGGAAAGTAAGAATATATTAAGAGTCCTACGCATTATCCTTGTGGTATTGCCAGAACATCCGAGTGATATGTAAAAATATTCAAAATGAAGATGGAAATCCTTCTAGAGCCAACATCTAACAAGCTCTTGGTGGGTGACATGTGAGATCTTCTCGTAAGATCAAGCTTGTGACAACTGGATAGAAACGATGGGGAGATTCATTCTTGAATCAACCTTGGTCCAGGAATGGAATTGACGAATACTTTTGGAAAAACCGTTCGATGTGCAAACCTTCTTTTCTCTAGCACGTCGAATGTGTATTCATTTCAAATTCAAAAAGTATATCTGATTGAAAAATACTTTTAGAAAAACCGTTCGATGTGCGAATCTCTTCTTTTCGCTAGCACGTCGAATGTGTACTCATTCTCTAATACAAAAAGTATTTTGATTGAAAATTGATCTTTCTCATAAAACCTTCGATGTGCGAATCTCAATTTGCTGGTTCACTCACTCCGTGTTGTCTTCTTTGAGACGTTCCGGTTTGAGAACAGCTAGAACAGCTGCGAAACCCTGTCAAGGAAATTCTTAGGAATCCTACCTGATCACAGGCAGTACTTGTACTGATCAACGGGGAACCGTGGGCCGTGTACCTCAATTCAACGAAAGTGATCAAAGACACTTCCGTGCGCTTTATTGCTAACTGTAGTATGCAGGTACACCCCGACGATTGCAGCTGATCAGAATTGAAGAGTCAATCCAAAGCCGCATGCTCACAGCATTCACACTTAATTTGAAGAAATCATGACTGGTGCATATCTACATAACCTGGCTCTGATATTTCATACTATGCTTCTGCTTCACTGCTGCAAATATCATGAACCAGTAAGGCTTCCGCTACTCTGATGGAAAGATGTCATGATTCAAAAGTGTGAGCATGTCGGTCCGAAAGTCACAACTTCACATGATGGCAACTGATAAGGTTTTAAAAGGTACCATTTTGAGGGGTCGTTTAAGTCCTTATTTGATCACTTTTGTATCCGTTATTGCTTAATATCGTTCCTTTTCACTTTTTAGGTCTCGTGAAGGCAAAATGCTGTAATGGCACTTATTTGAACGAAAAGGCGCGAATATATGAAGAAAATGGCCAAAGTCGAAATCAGACACTCACAGTCGCTGAATGTAGAAGGCGACAGCGTCAGGTTCTATTTGCGACGCCGTCGGAGAATTATTGTGACGGGTCAGAACGCAAAACTCGTGTTTTCAAGAGACGGCGTCTAGTTGTGAAAGAGTAGGCCGTCGCTACTCAGACGGCCTAGATGCGATCCAGACGACGTCAGAAGCTGAAGAGGACGGCGTCACGGACATAAGGTGACGCCGTCGCAAGGTTAACGTGGCCAAGACGAAACCCTAATGGCGGCGACACGACGGCGTCACTAAACATAAGGTGACGCCGTCGCAATTGTAATCTTATATATAGAATCCGAATTTTTCAGTCTTTGTGTGGAGAGTCTTTGGAGTAAAAACCTAAAACCGAACCTAAGGTGTCTTGTACAGTATTTTAGGGTTTTTAACCCTATCTTACACCAAGATAAGTCTTTGCTTCATTAATTCAATTATGTCTTTGATTATTTGTGTGTATGCTTGCATGTTCTCCATGTCCGGCTAATTTATTTGTGTGTTTGCTTAGGAAGTATGAAACTTAATTATTGAATATTGATTGGTTGTTTCTTATCTTGGTTGATTAATGATCTAGTAATGCGATAGGTCATTCGTTGTGTACTTAATGCTTGATTCATCTTTGTGAACCTTAGAGTATGATTACCTGAGTGATTGTAGGCTAAAACATCCGAAGAGTGCCTTAGAGTAGGAGTCTATAATCTCTACGTGGATTTGTAGACAAGACCCTTTGGTAAGTTCAAAGAGTTAGGGAGAAACGCATACCCTACAACTTTAGAAGCACAACGCAACTAGGAATAAGACGTGACACTCAACCATCAATAGGAGATAATTAAGGAGTAATACAAACTAAGTAAACACATCTTTAAACTATCATACGAGCACACATTAATTAGACATAGACTCCCACAACCTTAGTTTAGATAATTAGATAATAGTAGAGTAATCGGTAGAAATACCAACCCCCCAAATCCAATACCCGAGATTCGTACTTTTCCATTTTTATAAAATATAAAAAGATAAAAAATAATCTTCCTCAACCTTAACCTTAGCGTAGTAACTCCCTACTAGCATTCCTATTCCCCTAGAGAACGATATCAATACCCGTGGCTTACCCTAATTACTACAATACAACGATTAGGTTCACTGCCTAGGGTGTTATAAAACTTGCTCGAAGAAAAGGAAGTTTCCTTGACCCCGAACGACGCGTGTAGCGTTATCAAGTTTTTGGCGCCGCTGCCGGGGAATAGAATAGCTAGTTAGTAGTCCACCTCGTTTAGGTTTCTCTGCTTGATTCCTATCAAGTAAACTTTTTTCTCATTTTTAGCTTTCTCTTAGTCTATCCCCCTTCTTCGTAACCTTTGTTCGTAACCCCATCACTCTTCATCATGGAGAATGATAACCAACCACCACTTAATAACCCAACACAAAAAAATTCAATGTCACTCAAAACCCAACCCAATAACCAACACAACCGTCGAAGCCGATATGTGAGTAGAAACACCGACCTTCAGGATTTGCAGAAAATATTTGATAGTACAATTAGGGAAGCTGTTGAGAAAGTAGTCAGCGCTACTATAGTTGGCTCAATGATTAGCAGTAATTTGGAAAAAGGCATGATAAGCAACAACGTGGATGTGGAAAATAGTGCTTACTTCAATCTTTACCCCACTAAGGATGAAGTTGCGTACCATCAATACATAATCAATAATCCACGATCACCCATCATTAGGATATGCCCAAAGATTAGGAGAGGAAATCCCTGGAACCTAAAAATCCCTTGCATGATCGGATATAGGAGTGTCGACCACGCTTACATAGATACGGAATCCCCCATTAACGTAATGTCATCTGCTGTCTACAATGACATTATGAATGAGCGACTCAATATTAGGAGAGACCTTAAGTATCCGGGAGGAGTTTGCAACTTTGTAGGAAGAGTCAAGGACGTGCATGTCTTTATAGGAAATTTCACCTACCTAGTTGATTTTATGGTTCTAGAAGATGTAGGATGCGTCATTGATTATAGTTTATCCCAAGTAGTGCTAGGGAAACCGTTTGTTGAAACATCTAGAATGAGACATAATAAGCATGAGGGAACGGTTAGGTTTAAGGAAGGAACCGATGAGATCACCTATAGGATGCCTTGGAAAACAACTGAGTATGGCCACTTGTCCATTTATGATCGAGACAACATCAAAGCTTTTGAGGACAAAAGCAAGGAAGATGTTGAAAAAGGTTATAAATTCATGTGGGGAAGAAGGAGGCATTATTATAAGGATTGCTTGACTTTAGGGCCTAGATATAGAGTCGATGAAGATTTTGTCAACATGATAGAATTCTCATTGAGGATGCGTGAGGAAACGTAGGAGCACAACTACGAGTCTAGCTACAAGACTCTTAAATAAAGAAAAGCGCTTCGTGGGAGGCAACCCATGCTTAATTGTTTGCTTGTTAGTGTCATATATCTTTTATTAATTGTTTATCCTCATGTTTAAATTTGTAAAAATGCTTTATTTTGTTTTTAACTTCGTCTTAATTACATATAAAGGTATTTTACATAAGGGATAAGTGTAGGGAGGATTACACACGTTTTCAAAAGAAACGTAAACATGAGAATAACAATTAATTAAAAGATATATATGTTTGTTTGTTTGAGTCAAATGCTTGTATCGAGTCATAATGAATGTTTTGCAGAAATTTTTCCAGATTCTAAAGATGTAAATTTTCCAGAAATTTTTCCAGAAAATCGCAGACCAGTTTTTGTCAGGATAACCTGACGGCGTCAGGATTGCAACCTGACGGCGTCAGGAAGGAGTAAAAACATCAGATTACTTTTTCTCGTTTTCTGAGCTACTTATAAATTTTTGGAATTTTCCAGGTCTTAATTTTCTTAGAAATTCTGTAAACATTCATTCCACAAGCATTATATCCTAGTTTAAATCGAGTCTTATATATATTATTACCGCCGATTTTACGCGAAGGTTTCGTTTGTTTTCTTCAAGTGTGCAGGTTTAGTTTGTCAAGAAGAAGTTACATAAGATTGGAAGGAGCTTTTCACGCAATAATTCTTCTTGAAAAGAATTTAACCACTACTTCACACACGGATCCTACCGAGCTAATCAGGGGAGTATTAGTTTCTTTCGTTTTTAATTACCTTCTTTTATCATAACTTTGATACTTTCGGGGAACATTGGGGACAATGTTCAGTTTAAGTGTAGGGAGGGAAAATAAAACGGGAACTTTGAAACTATGCTTATCCTTGACTATTTGCTTTGTCCAAATTGTGATTGTGTAATAAACCATGAGAAATGTCGGTTAGGGTAATTTTGGCACCAAATTTAAAATTTTTTATGACATATAGGAGTGGGCCATTAGTCTTAACAAAAGCGTCTCATGGATAGGAAGTTATATGACTAGCACAAAAACCCTTACCACCCAAATTCCACCCAAAATGTGAGGATCGCCCTTAGATTAGTAGGAATTAAAGCATTCATCTTCAATGCTTAGAGTGTGAACTGGTAGTATATTAGATTCTAGAACTTGTTTTGTGATGCATTCCGAGATCGCAAGTGAGGCTACACTTGTGTAGTTAGGAATAACTAAATGATAAGAGGCATTAGGATAACCCTTGTTTGATACCCGTAATATAATTACTTCTTCCACATCGGTTGAGTAATTCCCCCACACCCTTTGCGTTGTACTCATCTTTAGTACACGATACCCCTAGTTAACCCCTCAGAGCCTATCCTTTTCGCGGTTCTCGTGATATTTCGGTTTTTCCGGAATATCAATGAAGAGCATTGTTTACACCCCACCCCCAAATATACACCCAAATCGCCTTAGCCTACCCCTTATGCACTCACTTTTAGTGCAAATGTTTGTTATCACCCTAAACCCTTAGTTCAATTATCTAGTTGCTTGCATAAGTTGCTAAGTCGAGTCATATCCTTTGTATACAGTTTTGGGATGATTGGGATTCATGGGAAAAGTTAAAGTTTATGAAATGACGGGAAGGGAACGTTAAATTCAAATTCTATTTGTTTGCATAATAATGTACCCCAAGTGTTTTGATCTTGTCAGATCGGGTCAAATTAGTGTTAGAATAATAAAAACTCAAGTGTAGGGATGTCCCTGTAAATCCCTAGTATTTTGATGTTATCGTAGAGGATGGTAGAGTAAAAGTGTATGAAAAAAAAAAAAAAAAAAAAAAAAAAAAAAAAAAAAAAAAAAAAAAAAAAAAAAAATAGAAAAAAAAAAAAAAAAAAAAAAAAAAAAAAAAAAAAAAAAAAAAACATACGGGCTACCATCCTACATCTATCTTTTAATTTATGTTTGTTTATTTCAGTTATCTAGAGTTTAGAGTGTCGAGTCTTGGCTTAGCAACGCCATTCTTCATATGCAGTTAACATAAAGATTTTTGACTTACCACCACTAAATAGCCTATCCCACCAAACCCTTATTTCCCTACCGTAAACCTAACGTTACAACCCTTTAAAGACCTCTTTGATAGTCTTTCCTAGGTGCTTACGCCAAAGCGATGGAGGTTTGATCTATTCTCAAGCCTATGGTAATCTATGTACTAGGACCGGTTAATGAGTGTTTATCTTACATTTCCTATATTGTTATATTTCATTTATACACCTGAGAGAGATGTGAGTATCCAAACACCCCATGTGAGGTGCTAGTATGTAATTTCCGTGCTTGTTATGACTTTTGCGGGGCTTATATGTGTTGTGGACCGTTTTGAATTAATACTGAATGACCCCTAACTTATAAATTAATTGGCTAAAAGCACATTTGCTTGAGGACAAGCAAATAACAAGTGTAGGGATATTTGATAAGGTTTTAAAAGGTACCATTTTGAGGGGTCGTTTAAGTCCTTATTTGATCACTTTTGTATCCGTTATTGCTTAATATCGTTCCTTTTCACTTTTTAGGTCTCGTGAAGGCAAAATGTTGTAATGGCACTTATTTGGACGAAAAGGCGCGAATATATGAAGAAAATGGCCAAAGTCGAAATCAGACACTCACAGTCGCTGAATGTAGAAGGCGACGGCGTCAGGTTCTATTTGCGACGCCGTCGGAGAATTATTGTGACGGGTCAGAACGCAAAACTCGTGTTTTCAAGAGACGGCGTCTAGTTGTGAAAGAGTAGGCCGTCGCTACTCAGACGGCCTAGATGCGATCCAGACGACGTCAGAAGCTGAAGAGGACGGCGTCAAGGACATAAGGTGACGCCGTCGCAAGGTTAACGTGGCCAAGACGAAACCCTAATGGCGGCGACACGACGGCGTCACTAAACATAAGGTGACGCCGTCGCAATTGTAATCTTATATATAGAATCCGAATTTTTCAGTCTTTGTGTGGAGAGTCTTTGGAGTAAAAACCTAAAACCGAACCTAAGGTGTCTTGTACAGTATTTTAGGGTTTTTAACCCTATCTTACACCAATATAAGTCTTTGCTTCATTAATTCAATTATGTCTTTGATTATTTGTGTGTATGCTTGCATGTTCTCCATGTCCGGCTAATTTATTTGTGTGTTTGCTTAGGAAGTATGAAACTTAATTATTGAATATTGATTGGTTGTTTCTTATCTTGGTTGATTAATGATCTAGTAATGCGATAGGTCATTCGTTGTGTACTTAATGCTTGATTCATCTTTGTGAACCTTAGAGTATGATTACCTGAGTGATTGTAGGCTAAAACATCCGAAGAGTGCCTTAGAGTAGGAGTCTATAATCTCTACGTGGATTTGTAGACAAGACCCTTTGGTAAGTTCAAAGAGTTAGGGAGAAACGCATACCCTACAACTTTAGAAGCACAACGCAACTAGGAATAAGACGTGACACTCAACCATCAATAGGAGATAATTAAGGAGTAATACAAACTAAGTAAACACATCTTTAAACTATCATACGAGCACACATTAATTAGACATAGACTCCCACAACCTTAGTTTAGATAATTAGATAATAGTAGAGTAATCGGTAGAAATACCAACCCCCCAAATCCAATACCCGAGATTCGTACTTTTCCATTTTTATAAAATATAAAAAGATAAAAAATAATCTTCCTCAACCTTAACCTTAGCGTAGTAACTCCCTACTAGCATTCCTATTCCCCTAGAGAACGATATCAATACCCGTGGCTTACCCTAATTACTACACTACAACGATTAGGTTCACTGCCTAGGGTGTTATAAAACTTGCTCGAAGAAAAGGAAGTTTCCTTGACCCCGAACGACGCGTGTAGCGTTATCAGCAACACAATAAAGGGTGATCCAGAGATTTACTGTGGCTGATGATCTCAAAGAAAGCTCGAAGATCATCAATGATGTGGATCAGTTAAAAGACCTCCACTGAAAGTACAATGTAATCGGACTTTGAAGAATCACTGCTAAAGAACAAAGATGCAGATGTTGAAGAATTAAAGTCTACGAGCTCAAGAACGAAGTCAAGAAAAGAATGCTAGGATTTAAAATGTAAAACATGGGGTGACCTCCCTTAGGGGGAGATTGTTAGGAATTAGAAAATTCCATAGTGAAGAGTCGGTCACCCCAAATATTATCTAGCATAAGTTAGCTCGTAGACTTGTCGTTATTTACGTTATTATGTAGTTAATTAGTTAGTCAGTAGCGTAAAATAGTTTAGTGCAACACCGTGGAGGAAGGACGGGTCTTTACCCACTGTATGCCTGATCCACAGTCCGAAGGAGGACGTTTAGTTTGTAACTATATATACCCTCTACCTCCCAAGGTAGAGGATTGGACCTTTCATTCATCTTAATCTAACCTTCTATGTTTTCTTTCACTTTCTCTCTCTAGAAAGGCTCCCACTTTCTCTCTCTAAAACCTCTAAATAATTCGACCATATTATTGTTTGTTATGTGTTTATAAAATCCAATATGTTACAGTTTGCTTTACTGACAGAGCTTACATACTGTAAGTGGTCTGCAGTTCTGTGATCATCCTTATTGCAGATCATACAATAAAGGATTCTATAGCAGTTGTCAGTGGTATGACTAGTGTAATGACACAGCTCACACTTCTGCTTGGGTTTGTTGGTGGATTTTGATTTTGATGAGCTAGATGAGGCTGACTTAGTTTCCTTGATTGAATCAGGGACTTTTTCGATCGATTCCATCTTTTCTGTCAGCTTCCTCACAAGCTCAGTAAGTTGCTGAATTTGGTCAGCTTCATTGGGAACAGAGGATGTTGAAGTCTCAGTAGGAGTAGACTCTTGTTGGATTTGTTTTGTTTGTCTTTGCAGGATGGTTCTACCAAGTCCAGACCTTTCTTTTGGTGAGTGAGGATTGAATTTTAGAGGAGTAAGCTCAGAGCTTGGATCAACACCCTGAAGAGGTTTCAGGGGTGGAAGCGGCGTTTGAGATTTTGCTTCAGACTCAGAGATGTGTTCAGTACCACTGGGCACATCAGGGAGTCCTAGCATGCTCTTAAGAGCTTGGCTCTCAGGCTCAAGAATCCTTCCATAATCGAAATTTGGAAGCTTACTCTAAAGATTAACCCGTTCAATCCAATCACTGGAATTTGTAGTTGTCAGCATATTGGTAATCATACCACCAGACACAAATGGTTTTGAACTTTGGTCTTTGTTGCGAGAGTCAGGGAGATGATCTTCACCTATGACTCTCTTTTTGCTACTGGGGGCACCTACAGCATCAAAGACCCTGGGATTCTTAGCAGTCCAACTATCAAGAATATCTTGTACCTTTTTAAGTTCATCTTGAAGAGCCTGATTTCTCTTAACTAGTTCAGTGTTTTGAATTTGCAAAGTGACAGCCTCAAGCTTGGCTTGTTTTAAAATAAGCAGTTTATCTCTACCTTCTTCATTGTGATGTTGACCCATTCCCCGTTTCTGGCATGATTCTTCCCAACAGCTAGCTTGTCCTCTTCTGAGAGGGCCATCAGTGCACTGACATGCACCATTTCATCATCAGATGATACTGGCTCTTCATCCCAGTCGAAGGTTTCAGCAACGAGGCCTTTGTTTTTACCCTGCACAAATTTAACACTGGTTGTTTCTGAGGGATTGGCCTCAAGCAATGCAAGCTTAGCTTTTGCTTTCTTATACTTGGTTTCATAATCAACAGCTTTGTTTTGATAAGATTTGTTTTGAAAATTTTGATGAGACTGAAAGATTTTTGGTTGAAATTTGCTAAAGCCTGAAGACTGGTTTGACCCTGGTGGTTTGTAAGAGGGTTCAGAAATTGTTTTTGAAAAACAGTCTTTTGCAAAATGACCCTTTTTGTGACACTAAAAACATTCAGTGTCTTCATTAGCTTTAGCGATTGAAAAACTTTTGTTTCTTCGAATAAACCTTTTAGAGTTAGCGAGGAGTGCTCTTTCCTGAAACTCAATATTTAAATCGTTCAGGTACTCCTCGCTTGTCCTCTCATCAGCCTCATCATCTGAGTTTTCCTGAAAATCTTGAATCACATTGTTAGAATAAAAAGCAGTTGACACATAATTAGAAATGGTTGTCAGGGACTTCTTGACTTCCTGAGATTTTTTCAAGTCAGGGTATCGTTTGTTGATGAGGTTTTTCTCATAGACAAATTTCCCATAAATTTCAGTAAGCTCAAGATTCTGAATGTGGTTAGCATTCCTTAGTCCCTGAGAGAAATTCAACCATTTCTCAGGGAGACTGTTTACAAAACCAACATTGATTTCATGTTTGGACAATTTTACACCATCATTTGAAAGTTCATTTAACAAAGTTTTGTACCGGGTGTAAGTTTGAGACAGAGTTTCTGAGTCCTTAGCCCTGAAGGTATTATACTCAAGTTTCAGGTCCATAATCCTATTTTCCTTGGTATCAGATGGACCTTCATGACTATGAACCAGGTCATCCCAGGTTTGTTTAGCTGTACTACAGCTTATGACTGACTCCATAATATCATCAGGAAGACATGATATGATGATACTTTTGAGTCTTTGGTCCTGGTTGACCACTCTTCTCTCATCCTGAGTCCACTGAGCTTCAGGTTTAGGCAAACCTTCAGCAATCTTTGGGATAAATGGACCTTCATTTATACACTTGATATAATAAGGTTCCATCCCAATCAAATAGCAAAGCATACGCTTTTTCCATTTGTTGAATTTTCCAACTTCAAGTCTAGGGGCAATAGCTGAATAAGCTCCACCCTTTTTATCGACTAGTTGAGGTACATCAATTTCAGCCATTTAGGATCCTAATTTAAAAACTTTTAGAGCGGCCTAAAAATGAGTTTTATAATTAGCCTTTCTCTGATACCACTTGTTGTTCCCTATTCACTATCGTTTAAAAACAATTTAACAGTGAACAATGACTGAAATTAAAGCAAGTAAAACACACAAAGTAATTTTCAACATCATATTCTTTATTAGAAATTAATCAAAAAGAATACGCTACCCAAGTACTTGCGGAATAGTACTTGGGATTAAAATGACAAAGTTTGGTGACTCCTCTCTAAGCTCAGGCTAAGTCTGAGCACAACTCTTAGAGCTCACTGAGCTATCTCAGGAACTAAGTTGTATTTGGAGAAGTGAAAAGATGGCTTGCGTATATGTGTGTTTTTACAATTCACAAGCTTAATCTTTTCACTCCATCTCTTATGCTATTTATACATGTATGATATTTGACTCTTTCCTAAGTGATAAACTGACATCATACAGAAGACAAAATACTGATGTATTTTGTCTCTGTTTACAAAGACTATTTTAGGTAAGAGACAAGACTACTTTCCTAAGTTTAGTGATGACACTGAGCCTGATCTTTTGCTATTCAGGGAAAGTTGACTTTGGTTGATAAGTACTTCGTCTTATCTGATTCAAACTTATCCCGCCATGTCCCGCTCTTTCTTCAGTCTTTACATCCTTCAGTCTTCTACTTCAGTTTGTCTTCAGTGTAAGCAGTTGGAGAGGAGTCTTAGGGATTCAGTGAGTTATTGTCATCACTCACTGAATCCATCATCTTCTTCTTGACTCAGTCTTCACCCTTTAAGTTCTGCCTTACTGAGTGGAGAGACTTCTTCTTCGCCTCATACTGAGTATCCTGAAGATGACTCACTGAGAGACTATGCACTCAGTGACCTGTTAGTGTTTAACGGACTAAACACTTGGGCTATTTTCTATTCAAATCCTAGATTAAGGGGTTTGGGTATTTACTGAACCCAACAGAGTGTTTTGACCCTTCTTTGAATATATTAGTATAGTATCAAGCACATTTGATCAATGATGTTTTTAGCTTCGTGTGTTGGACCTTTATGAGTCTTGATGTGATATGAGAATACACAACATGAACTGAGATTCAATTAATTCGAAAGTAATTTATTTTCTTAAGTTTGAGAATTGATCTGTGAAGCTAAATGTTGAGGGCTTTTTAATAAGCTTGAGTTGAGGTCTTGAGAATCTTAACCAATCCTTGACATATGCTGAGACAGTGCTTAAGTTATGATTGAGTAGATTGTAGATGTTTGGACGGTTGCTTGTGAAATTTGTTGAACGATGATTGTATGATGTTGAAGTGATGTGATGTGTATGTGATAGTATCTGATATTGTTTGATGATTTGTTTGAATCTGTTGAATGAAACTTGTGTAAGAATCCGTGGTTGATGTTATATGAAGCTTTCTTCAAAACGTTGTAATCAAATCGCTCACTTACAAACCGCACCTTCATTTAATTTTACCAAATCGTATCATTCTGAGTACACAAATCGCATGCCATTATTTCAGTTTGACAAATCGCATGAGTTGGTCAAAACACAACTCAATTATAACAAAACGCATACAGCCTCTGATGACAAACCGCATTTGACTTTTTGACCATAAATAGACAAACCGCATTTGACTTTGACCATTAAATGACAAATCGCATTTGACTCAATAGTCAAACTGCATAATAGACAAACCTATTTCGGTACATCGAATCTGGACAATTTGTAGACAAACCTCTTAGTTAACAGCTCAAACCGCATCAAGGAACAGGTGACAAATCACATGATATAACAGGTCTACAAACAGCACAAACTGCTTATCAGCAGATTCTGTACCAGAATTAAAACAAGTATGAAACAACTTAAAAACTGCAACAACCAACAACAGCAGCAAAACACATCAAATCATCACACAAAATGTATCAAACACCCATCAAAATGCATAGACCGAAACCGTGAGTCAAACCGCATACAAGACAACACAAACCGCATATACGAACCACATAGAAAACCATACGAATCATCAAAACAACAAAACCTAGGCTCTGATGCCAATTGTAGAATCGTATATTTTATGTTGTTTAGATGATTCGGGTGGTCTAGGATTATGATTATACAAGAAAGCCATAGTTAGAGAGATGAAGAGAGTAGAGAGTGTTTTAGAGAGAGAAACAATCAAATGAAAATGTTAGATTATCCAAGAAGCACCACCTTTCCCTTAGTGGGAAGGGTATTTATATTTACAAACTAAACGCCCTCATGTCGGGCTGTGGATCAGGCATACAGTGGGTATAGACCCGTCCTTCCTCCATGGTGTTACACTAAGATAAACTGAACTAATAACTAACTAATAAAATGATAAATAACGATATGTATACGAGCTAACTTATGCTAGATTATATCTGGGGTGACCGACACTTTACTACAGAATTTCCAATTCCTAACAGATAAGATTTTCGGGTTCTATAAGGATTGCTTGAAACTAGGACCGGAATATAGAACCGATTGGGGAGAAGATGATTTCTTAGAAAGGTGCATAATAGGGCACTACTATAACATGGAAAACCCCAATAGAGACCATCATGAGGAAGAAGGTGACGGTAATGAAGTCACGTAAGGGCACGACTTCGAGTCTAGCTACAAGACTCATAAATAAAGAAAAGCACTTCGTGGGAGGCAACCCATGCTTAATTGTTTGCTTGTTTGTGTGTCATATATCTTTTCATTGATTGTTTATTCTCGTGTTTGAAATTGTGAAAATGCTTTATTTTGTCTTTAACATATAAAGGTATTTTACAAAAAGTATAAGTGTAGGGAAGATTACACACGTGTTTAAAAGAACGTGAACATGAGAATTACAATTCTTGAAGAGATATATATGTGTGTTTGTTAGAGTCAAATGCTTGTATCGAGTCATAATGGATGTTTTGCAGGAATTTTTCCAGATTCTAAAGATGTAATATTTCTAGAATTTTTCCAGAAAATCGCAGCAGAACAGTTTCTATCAGGATAACCTGACGGCGTCAGGATTGCAACCTGATGGCGTCAGGAGGAGCAAAAACCACTTATCTTACTTTCTATAGTTTTCTGTGCTACTTATAAATTTTTGGAATTTCTCAGGTCTTAATTTTCCAGAAAACCTGTAAACATCCATTCCACAAGCATTATATCCTAGTATAGTAGAGTCATATATAGTTTTACCGCCGGTTTTACGCGAAGATTTTGTTCGTTTTCTTAAGTATGCAGGTTTTATTTATCAAGAATAAGATACATAAGATTGGATGAGCTTTTCACGCATACATTCTTCTTGGAGAAGAATTTAACCACTACTTCACACGGATCCTACCGAGCTAATCAGGGGAGTACTAGTTTCTTTCTCTTTTAATTACCTTCTGTTATCATACCTTTGATACTTTCGAGGAACATTGGGGACAATGTTTAGTTTAAGTGTACGGAGGGAGAATAAAACAGAAACTTTGAAACTATGTTTATCCTTGACTATTTGTCTTGTCCAATTTCATTTGTGTAATAAACCAAGAGAAATATCGTTTAGGGTAATTTTAGCACCAAATTTAAAATTTTTCATGACATGTAGGAGTGGGTCTTTAGTCTTAATAAAACCTCTTATGGATAGGAAGTTATATGACTAGCACAAAAATCCTTTACCACTCAAATTCCACCCCAAAAATGTTAGGTTCGCCCTTAGATTTGTAGGAATTAAAGCATTCATTTTTAATGCTTCGAGAGTGTACCGGTAGTATAATAGATTCTAGAACTTGTTTCGTGATGCATTCCGAAATCGCTAGTGAGACTACACTTGTGTAGTTAGGAATAACTAAATGATAAGAGGCATTAGGATAACCCTTGTTTGATACCCGTATTATAATTACTTCTTCCACATCGGTTGAGTAATTCCCCCACACCCTTGCATTGTACTCATCCTTAGTACACGATACCCCTAGTTAACCCCTCAGAGCCTATCCTTTTCGCGGTTCTCGTGATGTTTCGGTTTTCCGAAATATCAATGAAGAGCATTGTTTACAATCCACCCCCAAATATACACCCAAATCGCCTTAGCCTACCTTGTATGCACTCACTTTTAGTGCATTATTGTTATCATACTAAACCCTTAGTTCAATTATCTAGTTACTTGCATAAGTTGCTAAGTCGAGTCATATCCTTTGTATACAGTTTTGGGACGATTGGGACTCATGGGTAAAGTTAAATTTTATGGAATGACGGAAAGAACGTTAAATTCAAATTCCATTTATCTACCTAAGAATGTACTCCAAGTGTTTTGATCTTTTCAATTCGGGTCAAATTAGTGTTAGAGTAATAAAAACTCAAGTGTAGGGATGTGCCTATAAATCCCTTATATTTTGATGTTATCGTAGAGGACGGTAGAGTAAAAGTGTATGAAAAAAAAATAATAAAGAAAAAATCGAAAAAAAGAGTATTAAAAAAATATACATATAAAAAAAACATACGGGCTACCATCCTACATCTATCTTTATATTTATGTTTGTTTGTTTCAAAGTTATCTAGAGTTTAGAGATTCAAGTCTTGGCTTACCAATGCTATTCTTCTCATGCTTGTAACAAAATATTTTTGACTTGCCACCACTAAATCGCCTATCCAACCAAACCCTTTGTTTCCCTAACCGTAAGCCTAACATTACAACCCTTTAAAAGACCTCTTAGATAGTTTTTCCTAGGTGTTTACGCCAAAGCGGTGGAGGTTTGATCTAGTCTCAAGCCTATGGTAATCTATGTACTATGACCGGTTAATGAATGTTTATCTTCCATTTCCATTTGCTATATTTCATATACACCCAAGAGATGAGAGTATCCAAACACCACTTGTGAGGTGCTAGTATTTAATTTCCGTGCTTGTTATGACTTTTGCGGGGCTTATACTTGTTATGAATTATGTTAAACCATGGCTTTATGCCCCCCTAACTTATAAATTGATTGGCCAAAAGCACATTTACTTGAGGGCAAGCAAATACCAAGTGTAGGGATATTTGATAAGGATTTAAAACATACACTTTTAAAGGGTCATTTAAGCCCTTAATCGCCCACTTTTATATCCGTTACTGCTTAATTTCGTTCCTTTTCACTTTTTAGGTCTCTTGAAGGCAAAATGTTGGAATGATGCTTATTTGGACGAAAAGGCGTGAAAATGTGAAGAAAATGGTTAAAGTCAAGATCAAGGCACTCAAGCTGATGGAAGTGCACCCGACTGCGTCAGAAACAAAGGGCGACGTCGTCCCTATATTTGTGACGACTCAGGAGTGAAATTGCTATTTTGAACCTGACGGCGTCAGGCTTTGAAGAGTAGGGCGTCACGAAGATTTTTCTCCTTATACGGCCTAGATCCAGACTCAGACGGTGTCATGACTGAAGGCCGACGGTGTCACAACCACAACATGATGTTGTCCCAATGTTGACTTGGCCAAGACGAAACCCTAATGGCGGCAATCTGACGGCGTCACAATTAAAAGGTGACGCCGTCGCAGTTGTAACTCTATATATAGAATTCGAATTTTCATACTTTTAGAGAGGTAGACTTGTGGAGTTAAAACCTAAAACGATTGTAGTCCATCTGGGACAGTATTTTAGGGTTCTAATACCCTAGTTTACATCGAGATAAGTTATTTATTCCCTTGATTTCATTATGTCTTCAATTGAATGTGTGTATGGCTGCATGTTTAACATGTCCGGCTAATTTACTTGTGTGTTTACTTAGATTTATGAAACCTAGATATTGAATATTAATTGGTTGTCTCTTATCTTAATTGTAAATTGGCTTAGGAGTGCTTAAAGTCATCGTTGTGTTATTAATGCTTGATCAATCTTTGTTGAACATTAGTTTATAATTACTAGTGGAATTGTAGGATAAAAATCCAAAGAAAACCTTAGTGTTAAGTTTATGAATCCTAGAGATTTCGTAGTCATTAAACTTAGGTAGCTTCAAAGAGTTAGGGATAAAAGCACACCCTACGACCTTAGAAAACACAACGCGTTAAGAATAAGGATGTGACAATTCAACCATCAATAAAAGATAACTAGGGAGTAATAGTATCTAGGTAGACACATTTTTAATCATCATACGAGCACACTTCAATAGACATAGACTACCCCTTAGCTTAGATAATTAGATAAGTAGAGTAATCGGTAGAAGTACCACCCCCCAAATCCAATACCCCGAGATCCTACCTTTTAATTTTCTAAAAAGAATATAAAAAAGATAAAAAAATAACCTTCCTCAACCCCAACCTTAGCGTAGTAATTTCTCACTAGCATTCCTATTCCCCTAGAGAACGATATCAATCCCGAGGCTTACCCTAATACTACACTACAACGATTAGGTTCACTGCCTAGGTGGTTGAAAAACTTGCTCGAAGAAAAGGAAGTTTCCTTTGACCCCGAACGCGCGTTGTACGCGTATCAGACATCTTCTATATGATTTATGATAAAGTGCTTCCGGTTAGTGCTTCTTGATGTTGTAATGATGATTCTGATGATATCGCAACCATCAAGGGAGAGATATGTGTACATCAGGGACACACAACATGTTCACATGATCAGGATTAATCAGTTATGCTGGAGTTGACATCCATAGAGATGATCAGTGATTCAACATGTTACTTGGATGTCATCGTCTCTACTCTTGTTGGGTACATGTGTACATTATGGGCTGATTGGTTATATGTAAGATAACTGGAATGCATTTGGTGAAATGAAGATGTTGATATATTGTTCTCCCAAATAGACAACTGCTCAAACTTGAAGAGTAATGTATACATCAGGGACGTACAATAGGTTCATGTGATCGAGCTTAATCATGTATTCCGGGTTTGATAACCACAGAGATGATCAGTGTTTAAACTTGTTACTCCGGTGTTATCTTCTTCTTTGGGGTGTTGAGCTTCATTCAATGAGACCGTTTTTATTCAATTCTACTTCTTGGGGAAATGGTCTTTATTCGAAGATTTTTTGTTTGGGGGGAAGCTACCAAAGATTCACATTTAGAAGGCTCAAGTTCAGACGATTTTTCAAGAGCCTCGAATGCTTTAGAGGTGAACGTTTAAGAGATGTTGATTACTGTCTTCTACTTCGTGCTGATCGATATCCTTATCTTGGTACTCATATCAACATCCTCTTAATTTAAATAATATTGTCTGTAAATATCTTAAACATAATTGTAAATGTAAAGTTTTAAAAAAACCAACAAAAAGAAAATAGAAAAATATAAAACCAACAAAAATCCATAAAAATTAGAAAATTTGAAAATACCAAAAATATTGTTTTAACAAGGCATGTCTTCTGGTATCGATAACATCTATGGTCTTAGAAATGTAATTCAATAATGGCATGGGACTTTAGATGAAGTTCGAGCAGAAGGTGTAAATATTTTCAAAACATGTCTCAAACTAATGGCTTGCAGTTATTTCGGACTGTAACCCATGTTAAACAATGGTTTGCTATTATTTCAGATATGCAACCCGTTTTTCAAAAAGGGAAAGTGCTTTGCTAAATCGATTTCATAAATTCCGTGCACTTATCTCAAAACAAAATGAGGAAAGCACGTCGACAAAAGGACAGATGTTCCTACACAAATGTTTTTCTTTCTAAAATTCCTCAGAAAAATATTTGTTTATCAAAATGGTGGAAAGTTGCTTAAAAAACAATCAGACTTGGAGTTTTCATAAATTTTGATACTCAATCAATGACTTCTTCATTTTTAAATTTTTTCATAAAATGAGTCATTGATTGAGGGGGAGAATGATTTCAAATTTATATCATCTAACGAGCTTATTTAATCATCTTATACTTAACGAAAAAAGGCTTTTGCCAACTTTGAATTGCTAGGATATGATTGTTTGGATTAGATGATTCGAGTTTGATGTTTACATATGTTGGATTGACTTTTATTAGTCGATTGATGTTTGGGTGTTGTCAAACACCATATATCCGTATGTATGTATGTTTGTGTTGACTAAAGTATGCAGATAACATGGTTTATGAGAATGTTCCCGCTCCTGCTCCTACAAAATGGATGATTAGATTTTTCCAGTTTATGATTGGGTGCCGATAGGAAAAGGCAACTATATCTTGGGGTGACAAAAAAAAAACGGAACTTAATTAGATCTTTGTGGATATTTTGCATGATATATACAACTTCAGAGGTCTCACTACATCAGCAGATGGTTTCTCCCATCCTTTCAGCAACAACTGAAACAACTTATGTGTTTCCACCACCTAACGTATCTTTGTGCATGATAAGTAGTGAATTATCCACATCTGTTGTCTCGTGATAGTAACATATTATTTGAAAATAAATCGGACTTAAATTTTTGAAAATCAATCGGACTCAATTTTTCATAAATTTTATCACTCAATCTATGACTTGTGTCATCGATTGAGGGGGAGAGTGATTTCAAAGTATCATATTTTCAAACAATATTTCTTCAAATGGACTTGTTTGAATAATTTCTGTCCATTCCATTTGTATGTTATGAAGTGGTGATCTAAATTTTTGATGTTATGTGTCAGGGTATGATTTTTCGTTAAACTCAAATATCTTTCAAAATGAAAATTTTTCTTTTACTTAAAGATCTCTTAAAATTATCATACCTGACACTAACAATCTTAAATAACAAAAATTATTCCTTATCAGTTAATTTCAAAATCAAGCCACGTCTTTCCCCAATTTTTTTTAAATGATTTAAATCAATTGGGATCACAAATCTTAAACGGTTTGAAATTTTTGATCGGGGGAAAGATTGTGATTTAAATCTCAAATATGATAAAATGGTGATTAATTCAGTCTTTTAAAGGCACTCCTTCCTCCATGTGCTAAACGATTTCATATACACGATGCACATGTTGAGCGGGAGCATTTATCCAAAAACCATAAGAGCATTTAAATCCGGCCACATTTTCTCCCATGTTTTCTAAACCTATATAAATCACTTGGGATCCAAAATCTCAAAGGGTTTGATATTTTTGATCGGGGGAGAGAATGTGATTTTGAATATGAAATCTAATAAAAAGGTGATCTTTTACGACTCAAAGTATAGGATGCTCTCCCATATGTGCCAAACGTTTTCACATATTGAGGGGGAGCATTTCAAATGATAATAAACTATCAAGGTACAAAGGCTTCAATGTTTTAACATAAGTACCTTGATTGATTTTCAAATGTTTTATCTATGGCAAGTGTGATCGTGGAAGTACTTCAAAGATCTCCTTCCTCTATGTGCTAAATGATTTCAAATAAACAACGCACATATTGAGGGGGAGCATTTACAAAAGATCAATTGGTTTTTATATGAAAATTGTGATCAAGGAAATACTTCAAAGTCCTCTTTCCTCCATGTGCTAAACAATTTCAAAATCATATCGCACATGTTGAGGGGGAGCATTTATAATATTGATCAAAACATTTAAGGTACAAAACGCTTTGATATTATATCACAAGTACCTTGATTTTCCTAATGATTTTTCAATTGGCTTCAAGGAGGAAAGAACTATACCATAAGACCGACCATTTTACTTTATGCATTGGAGTTATAAGGATGGTAAGGTTAGGCATTCGTTCCCACAATCCCGCTAGAGCCGAAGGGATCTACCCAGGGACAATCTATTAGATAGTGTAGAAGTCCTTAGGTATGATGAAAAACGGAGAAAAGTGAGAATAAGAGAAAAGTGCCGACTGAGATAGAGCTAGAACTGGAATAAACCCAACAAGGTTCTAGTAATGAGGTCTCGGTAAGCATTGAAGGGGTTGAAGAATGAAAAAGAAATGAAAAATTAAAATGGTGAAAAGAAATAGCCCTCCAATAATTCAACCTTAGGGCAGAAACCGGGTTCAATTCATATGCTACCGGTGGTTACTAAGATAACGTCGATATTGAAGACAAGACGTCATGGACCCAGTGACGCACTGTACTAAACTTCCCAAGCCACTCAAGTTCTCTTAAAAGGACTTGTTTCATTCTCACGGAGAACCTACATAATCTATCAAATTTCTCTTAAAGATGGTTGATATTGAAGAAGGAGGCCCTCTCCCTAGTCTCCGAATAGGAAACCAAAGTGCACTATTGAGTCTAGAGCCAAAAGATCATCACAATAAATCTCACTAGGACACACAATTAATGAAGACTTGTTGTTTCACACAATGTGGAAAGTGATAATATATATTGAGAGTCCTACGCATTATCCTCGTGGTATTTCCAGAACATCCGAGTGATATGTAAAGTATTCACGATGAAGATGGAAATCCTTCTAGAGCCAACATCAAACAAGCTCTTGGTGGGTGACATGTGAGATCCAACATGGATCAAGCTTGTGACAACTGGATAGAAACAATGGGGCGATTTACTCTTGAATCAACCTTGGTCCAGGAAATGAATTGACGAATACTTTTGAAAAACCTTTCGATGTGCTCTACAATTCTTTTCTCGTGGCACATTGATACGCGTACAACGCGCGTTCGGGGTTGATGATGTACCCTCCGAGTACCTCAAAGGACACTCCTCCGAGACGTGTCGAAACCCTTCTATTCGAAGGTCCAAGTTAGGATTCCAGAATATCCATAGGCGTCAAACCATTCGTTATCACGAAGGTTACCTTAAGGGAATTCGCCATTCGAAGCCCTAAGCCCTAAGCCCTTCGGGGTATGGCTGACGAAGGAACAATGGATAGGGGAACCTCCTGACTTGGTAAAACCCACGATCTCCCTCTCTCTCTTGGCTTCCCCGTCAAGTCTGAGAACGTGGGTCACTAAGCCCTAGCGGTTACCCACAATCATGGGACGCCCCCATGATCTCCGACATTCATGCAGAAGTGCTCTCAACCCTATTTCATCCACTATAAATAGGTTGGATGGGCAATGGATTATGGTATGCTCATTCCACACTCATCTCTTTACTTACACACACTTATACAACCATAACTCATACTTACTCTCACGCCGGAGGTGGTTCGCAAGGTCATACCCCTGCGTAATCACTTAACGTAGTGTTTCGTATTTCTTATTCTCAGGTGAAAGGCAAGTCTTGGCTGGAACATACACCCCTCATACCTTTGATCATCATCGAAGCCTGGTAGTGCAATCTATTGTACAATCAGTGGCGCCATCCGTGGGACCACTACTATTAGTCCCGTAATCACCCAGTCCTAAAACCCTAACCAACTACACTACATTTCCGGCATGGAACCAGGAAGAGAAGATACACCTCCACCAGGTTTCTCTACCCTAGTCCCTCTCAACACAACTAACACCGATAATCTCGCCCCCATAACGGCCTCAACCTTTACCACACGATCTCGTTTGGAAACTACTCCCGTACATCACGCCTCAACATCCGCTAACCCTATCCCTGATATTAGCCCCGCCTTCGTTGAGGCAAACTTTGAAGCCTTGGATTCTTTACTAAGGGCTCATAAATGGCAGGTTCGCAATACTGAAATGCGAAGAGAGTTGGAATACTCCAGTGAGGAGTATGATGAAGAAATTGAAATAGAGGAGAGGCCTCAACCTGTTAACAGGGGGTGCTCGGCCCTAAGAAATGGTTCTCCTTCTATCAGAAGGTCAAACGGAAGGACTGTAGGCTTTGAAGAAGGACCCGGAGGAGATCCGGGAAGAAGGGAAAGAATCCATGGTGAGAGAAGGAGCGAGAACTCCAATGGATGAAGCAACCCGGTAGGAAACGGAGGAGCAAACCTACCCCCTCTCCTAGCTGCCCATTTAGGAAGAGAGGGGATGGGGGCTCCAATACCCCCTTCATATGTTTCGAGTGTTGGAGGCCCTCCTCCATACTCAGGCGTGAATCAGTTACCCCCTCCGGTAATGAACCCCTACCTACCTGCTCAAACCTATAACACTTACCCTCCGAATGGTTCACTCCCAAACCAGAATTACCAGCAAATGCCCTATGGACATGTTCCTACGCAATCGATGGGTGTAAACCCTTCGTACCAACCTTCTACTGTTTATCCTACCTACACACAACCATTTCCTAACCCGTATAATCCTACACCTGCTTATCCACCTCCATACAAGCCTTACTATGCCGAAGCCTCTGGAGCTTGCACACCTTTCGTGAAGTGGATCGAAGACTACCCCCTCCCTGACGGTGTAAAGATGCCTACTCATATAGGCACCTACGATGGGAAAGGCGATCCTGATAACTTCCTCCATTTATTCGAGGGCGCTATCAAGATGCAAAAGTGGGTCATACCCGTAGCATGCCACATGTTCACTTACACGCTTCGAGACTCCGTGAGAATATGGTGGAATGGAAAGAAGTTGGGAAGCATTGTAAGTCTGGACGACCTCAAGGCTAAGTTCCGATCACACTTTAGCCAACAGAAGAAGTACACCAAGACCCATCTAGCCGTGCACACCATCAAGCAAAGGGACAACGAAAGCACAAGGGCCTTCGTTACGAGGTACACCGATGAAACTTTGCAAATTCTGGGTTTGCACGAAGATCAGAGGATTTCAGGTTTTATACATGGACTTCGGACGCGAAGCTTGGTGGTGATCCTATCCACCGATCTTCCCACCACTTATAAGGCGCTGATGGAGAAGACTTACACTTGGATTTAATCAAAAGAGGTAGTAGCAAACGGGGCTCCGATAGAGCAAAATGAAGCTTCTGACAAATTCTCTCGTGGGTCCTCATGGGAAGGATCCAAGAACAAGAAAAAGAATAAAGATTGCTTCACTCCATACAACAAAGGTTCAAACCACGGATTCTTGGCAAACTTAGTCAAATCTCCCAGGGAGATTCTGGCTACCGAGAAAGCCGCTAAGTCCTTCGATCCACCACCCCGGATGACAGCACGAAGCAAAGCCAGAGACATGTCCAAGTACTGCCATTTCCATGAAGACCATGGACACGACACGAACAACTGCAGAGAACTAAAGAAGCAAATCGAAGAGGCAGTGCGGTCCGGACAGTTAGTGCATCTGGTTAAAGGCATCAAAAAGGGAAAAGACAAGTTCTCCGACACCCAACTAGGTGAATGGAAGGGAAACAAGAAGGAGTCTACGCCCACAGAAGCTCCGATACTAATGGTGCACAGGCACGATCCAACCTTGAAAAGGAAGGAAGCAGACGGGGAGCTGGGAAGCGTAGGGGAAATAACCTTCCCTTACTTCTTAGGGCAGACACCTTCAACTGACCTCGTGGTCATCAGGGTACGAATCTCAAACATGGAGGTAAATCGAGCATATATGGATTGTGGAAGCTCCTGCGAGATCATTTATGAGCATTGTTTCCTAAAGCTCAAGTCATCCATACGCTCACGAAGGGTGGACTCGAAAACACCGCTAGTAGGGTTCTCCGGCGAACACTCGTGGCCCCTGGGAGAAATACCGTTGGAAATCACCATAGGCGAAGGCCCCTTATCCCGCACAGAAACACTCACCTTCATTATAGTCAGGTCAGACTCTCCTTATAATTTGTTAATAGGGAGAACAACTATGCAAAAGATGGGCATTGTTGTTTCCACCATACATGCTGCTATTAAGTTCCAAACCCCCTTCGGAGTAGGAACTGTCCATTCTAATTATGGGGCGGATAAGGGTGTATATAGAGTCAAAAAGATCAAAGAAGAATCGGAGGAGCCTCCGATAGAAATTCTAAGCTGCACAGATGCGGAGGAGCGAGTTATAGTTAACCCTAGCTACCCTGAACAAACGGTGGTAGTAGGAAAGCAAATCCCGGCGAATTTCAAGGCGAAGCTCATGGAACTGTTGCGGACTAACCTTGATGTTTTTTCTTGGAAATATTCTGACATGACAGGGGTGCCAAGAACTTTGATGATCGACGGACAGTCCTTCGGAACGGAGCATAAACTCAATGAGTACAAACACATTGAGCCGATAAAACAGAAAAGGAGGAGCCTAGCCCCCGAAAGAAACGATGCAGCCTGCAAAGAAGTGGACGAACTCACACAAGCAGGCATCCTAAGGGAAGTTAAGTACCAAACCAGTAATGGTCAAAAAGAGCGACGGAGGGTGGCGCATGTGCGTTGACTTCACTGACATCAACAAAGCATGCCCGAAGGATTGCTACCCTCTACCAAAAATTGACTGGAAGGTAGAATCCTTGGCAGGCTTCCGGTTAAAATGCTTCTTAGATGCCTACAAAGGGTATCATCAGATCCATATGGCAAAGGAGGACGAAGAAAAGACAGCCTTCTACACGAGCAAAGGTGTCTACTGTTACAGAAAGATGCCCTTCGGATTAAAGAACGCAGGAGCCACTTACCAGCTACTCGTAGATAAAGCCTTCAATAAACAAATAGGCAGAAATCTCGAAGCATATGTTGATGGCATGGTTATCAAAAGCAAGACGGAGGAGGACCTGCTCCTCGATGTATAGGAAACCTTTGACCAACTTCGGGCGATTAACATGAAGCTGAACCCTAAGAAATGCTCCTTCGGTGTCAAAGAGGGACAATTCCTAGGGCATTTGATCACTAAGCAGGGGATAAAGGCTAATCCCTCCAAGGTCAAGGCAATTTCGGATCTCCAAGGCCCTAAGTGTCTAAAAGATGTGCAGAGCCTAAATGGGAAGCTAGCAGCTTTAAGCCGGTTTGTGTCGAAGGGGGCTGACAGGTCCCTACCATTCTTCAAAACACTCAAGGGATGCGTGGATAAGAAAACTTTTCAATGGAGTCAGGATGCTGAAGCTGCCTTTCAGAAGATGAAGGAGTTAATCGAAATCCTTCCAACACTTACAGCCCCAATCAAAGGCGAAGTGTTGTTCATGTACTTAGCATCCTCAATGGAGAGTATTAGCGCAGTTCTTATGGCAGAACGAGACAAACGGCAAATCCCCATTTACTTTGTCAGCAGGGTCCTACAGGGGGTAGAGATCAATTATCCAACCTTGGAGAAGTTAATACTAGCCCTTATCTACGCAGCAAGGAGGCTCCGACGGTATTTCCAGGCCCATCCAATCACAGTCTTAACCGACAAGCCACTCAAGCAGATCTTGTCAAAACCCGAAAAGTCTGGGAGGGTGGCTAAATGGGCTATTGAGTTGGGAGAGCACGAAATAGAGTTCAAGGGACGAAACTCTATTAAAGGCCAAATTCTCGCAGATTTCTTGGCAGAAACACCTTCCGAGCCTGACGTAGAAAAAGAAGAGCCCAAAACCAACCTCATTCAAATACAGGATGAATGGAAGCTTTACACAGACGGAGCATCTAGCTCCAATGGTTCTGGAGCAGGCCTAATGCTGGTCAGCCCTGACGGGAAGGAGCATACATATGCTCTTCGTTTTGAGTTCAAAGCCACAAACAATGAAGCGGAGTATGAAGCGTTGCTAGCAGGCCTCCGGCTAGCTAAAATATGGAGGTCAAAGCTCTCGCTGTTTTCATAGACTCCCAATTGGTAGCAAACCAAGTGACAGGTTCCTATGAAGCAAGGCAGCCCGTCATCAAACAGTACTTGGAAAAACCAAAGGAAATGCTGGAGAGCTTCGACTCCATCCAGCATGTTCGTAGGAATCAGAACAAGAAAGCAGATGCACTAAGCAAGCTAGCTTCAATGGCCTTCGCTCATCTCACTAAAGAAGTACTTGTCGAAGTCCTTCCTGAAAGATCCATTGTTCGCAAGGAAGTTGCGGATGTGGTTCACGAAGAAGGAGAGACGTGGATGACTCCCATAAGGGAATATTTGATAAGTGGTCTTCTTCCTGAAGATCCCAAGCTAGCAAGGAAGGTTCGGGTTAAGTCCCCGCAGTACCGGCTAATAGGGGAAACCCTATATAGAAGGTTATTTTTGTCACCTTGGTTAAGATGTGTGGGACCCAAGCAGGCTACGAGCATTATCTCTGAAGTCCACGAAGGAACCTGCAGCCTCCATGCAGGACCCCGCTCAGTTGTCTCAAAGATAATGAAATTGGGCTATTATTGGCCTTCGATGCACAGGGATGCAGCAGAAATCATTCTCAAATGTGAAGCTTGTCAGATACACTCAAATGTTCCATAGATGCCGAAGCAGGACATGACAAGTGTGACATCCGCATGGCCCTTCTCTCAGTGGGGCATCGATATCATAGGACCTATGCCTATAGCGCCCGGAGGAGTCAAATTCTTGCTGGTAGCAATCGATTACTTTACTAAGTGGGTGGAAGCTAAACCCTTAGCCTCCGTAACAGGGAGACAGATCGAGAAGTTTGTATGGGAGCACATTGTGTGCAGATTTGGAGTGCCCCATATAATCATATCTGACAATGGGAAGCAGTTTGCCAAAGGAGTCTTCTACGACTTCTATTAAGGGCTCAACATAAAGCAGTCTTGGACATCCGTCTACCATCCGCAAAGTAACGGACAAGTGGAGGTTACAAACAGAGACATCGTCAAAGGGATCGAGAAAAGGCTGGGACGAACTCATCATGCATGGGTGGATGAGCTCCCTCAAGTATTATGGGATCACAGGACGCACCCTAAATCAAGCAATGGTGAAACCCCCTTCAGCCTAACATACAGAACAGAAGCGGTCATCCCTTCGGAACTAATTGTACACACGGAGCGTGTGGCAACGTATGATGCCTCCCAAAATGACGAAAGGATCAGGGAAAACCTTGATCTGCTAGAAGAAAGACGAGAAATAACCTCCATCCGAGAAGCAATACACAAACATAAGATCGAAGGCTACTATAACAAAAGGGTCAGACCTTCCACTTTCAAGCTTGGAGAATATGTGCTACGCCTCAACAGTGCAAGCAAAGCAGAGTACCAGGGAAAGCTGGGACCAACTTGGGAAGGACCCTACATGGTAGCTGAGGCCTACGGCAACGGAGCCTACAAACTGGCCACTCTTCTCGGAGAACCCATCGACAGGACATGGAATGGTACGAACCTTCGAAAGTTCTATGTTTAAGAAGTACTTTTACTTTTTTCTTGTAATTAGAAGCTTCTCAAGGGAAAGCAAACATTATTGGTAGTTGTCTTAGTTTTCATTTCAAGAATGATGTAATCCTCCCTACCAATTCAATGATAAATAAGACATTTCCCACAAATCTCTTGCTTCATTTCTTAAACACAAAGATTTGTTCAGCCAAGTCGTTAATGAGTTTCAATGTCGAATAAAATGGCTCAAGGTGTAATACATGCCTTATCATTTAAGCCAACTTTAACATTCACATTAACTCTCCTAGTAGTTTTTGGCGCTTGTAAAAATATATACAAAGTCATACTACTTGAAGGATTTGAGATAGAGTGGGTCGCGACCCTCTGTCAATGATCAAATTTGGTCATTATATTCTTGGTGTTGCAATTTACACACAATGAGGTTGTTTAACCTTAGGTTGTAAAACTTAAGCGTCAGAAAAATGGCGTACGAGAAACATAAATAATAACTAAGTGTGTAGAAGTATTTCCCCTACACCATACCATTCAAAATAAGGGTTAGTGCCCTTGTACCTGCACAAGGAGCCTAAGCCCCAGTTAAATTGTTTTTGGCCCATGGCCATACATCATAAGCATTTAAATTGTTTAGAGAACAAGACAAGCATTGTCAAATAAGATAAATTGTCTTAAAGGGTACATGCCACCCTTTGAAACCAAATTACTGCCGACATGACAGCCTGCATTCCTGCTTTTTTGGAGATGGAGTGGGGGATGGTTGCACTGAGACAGGCTTGGTAGACATAGTCTTCTTGGTGGGAGTGGTAGGCTTCAGCTTCTGAGGTTTCTTGGAAAGGAGGTCTTCGAGGGGTGCCATAGGATCTTTGGTAGCCTCAACAAGGAAGGAGTACTCTGCGGTTGCGAACGCATTTCCTGCCTCATCATACTCAGCCTTCGAAGTGGGACGATAGCATTCAATCTTGGAAAGGTCCACAGGCTTACCTGTTTTGGCAGCCTCCTCCAACGCCAAGCACCGTCCATGAAAAATGGCTGATTTGATTACCTTCCACATCTGAGCTCCCAATTCATCACTGTGGTAGAGCTCCATGGCTATGTAAGGCACCACCTTCGAAACGACCTCCGCACGATCCTTTTGCAGCATCTTATACCTCATCTGCAAGCCATCGATTTCCTCCCTTAACTTCACTTCTACCTCTCCGAGCCTGGCTTTCTCACTTTCCAATCTAGCACATTTCGCCTCAAGAACAGATTTCTGACCTGTTAGAGTGATGACCTTGGCTTCTTCCAACTTAAGATTGCCGAGTTCAACTGTCAACTGGGCTACCTTTCCACGAAGGTCTTGGACGACGGGGTTCTTCTCAACGTTCCCCTCAATCTCGTCACACTTAGCCTCCAGCTTGACCACAGTTCTGAGCAATTCTTTGGTTTTGGCATTTAAGTGGTTATCCAATACTGCCTGCCTCGCAACTCCATTGTCATGCATGTCACAAAACCCTTCAATGGACATATTTTCTAGCATACCTTTCCATTAAGGAGGGGTGACATGATCGACAATCCGGTGACAGGCCAAAGCATTGGGAAGCTCCTTCGTCTCTGGAAGGCCTGCGACCAATACAATGTATAAAGGCTAAGTTAGTTGTAACAATTATGACTTCACATATTTTATAAGGAGGAACTGCTTACCATGCACCTCCACTGATTCATCTGGCAATTCGAAGGCTGACTTCACAAACTTTCTGCCTTCAGCACTCTTCTGCTTCACAACTCTGCCTCCGGAGGCAGATAGGGGATTCTTCCTCTTGTTGGTAGACTTAACAGCCTAGGCTGTTGTTCCCTTTCTACTTTTCAACCTGTCAGCTATCCCTGTTGAACCTACAACTAGGACATCCTCATCCGCGGGATCGTCCGAGTCAGCAACATTCTCAACAAGTTGGGATGGACCCTCCAATGCAAGTTGCGGGGGTGTCGATGCAACAGGCTCCGGATTCGGAGCGTCTACCTCATTGTTGTTCCCAAATGTTGAAGGGGAGCCAACACCATAAGACTCTTCAGCTTTCTCAGCAGGCATAAATCTTAAATCTTCATCCAAATCCTGGTACATGAAGTTTCTGAACGACATCTCTGCAAAATAGAAACAAGAAGAAATATATATCAGTGCTACATTGGTCCTACTTAAATAGAAGTAGATAAACATACTTTGTCCTTGGTATATGATCACAGACTTCTTGGGAGACCCCTCCCAGCTCTGGGCAATCCTAGCCATGTATAAGATGGCTTCAGGGAACACTTGCACATCCACAGGATATTTGGCCAAACGCTGATAACAGGGATCCCTTCGCACCTCATATGGCAAGGGGTCATTATACCGTTTTGCATCAAACATATTTTCCTTATTCAGCAGCTCTGGATATTTAGGGGGAACAATAGTGTCTTGCACGTAGAAAAAGCTACCTTTCCAACCTGTTATGTTTGTATATACCCTCCCAAACAGGTTCGGAACATCCGATTCAGGCCTTTTTGCTAAAGTTAACCAATTGCCCCCAGGATACAAGTTCAGAAATCCTCTTAAAACCTTTAATGTTGGTTCATAGCCGTATGCTTTACACATCACTATGAATGTGGTCAGTTTGGCTAAACCAAAGGGGTTAAACCTAGAGATGTGAACCTTGTAGTATTGCATAAACTCTAATATCAATGGGTGCAGCGGAATCCTAAAGGTTAGAATTGCTAAATGCATGTGTGTACAACCCTACAAAACCTTGAGGAGCATCAAAAATACCCTGATTAGGTTTGGGTAACATCACTTTGTGCTCTAGTGGGATTGGGTAATCAGCTAAGTGATCATGTAACTCTTTTGCAGATAATGTACACTTTTGTTGCTTTATGATAAACTTGGAATCTATTTTTAAAGAAAAAAAACAAGCTATCAGTGAGAAGGAAGGATTACCTTTTGTTTCGGAGTGATGGCGATGAAGTTTTACTGCGTGTAGAAATAGACGAAGAGAGTAAAATGAGTTAGGGTTTCAGCTACCCCCTTTTTTATACTCTCTTTTATCTCTTAAACACCGCACATGTGTCCCAAAAATAAATCTTATCCGGTGTAAATTTTTTAAATTTTGAATAACAAAGACTTTTGGTCTCCGGGTAAGTTGGGGAAATGTGATTCCTGTAGCGGGCAGCCGAAAAGAGTAATTAGCATTAAATGCGCTAAGTTAGGTGCATTGTTATCCTCAAACTAATGCAATTCGCAGCAGGATGATATTTTTTCGAAGCATGAAGTCGAAAGCAATGTCTCCTCGCTCATATACATCACTTTCGACTGGGGGGCTTGATGATGTACCCTCCGAGTACCTCGAAGGACACTCCTCTGAGACGTGTCGAAACCTTTCTATTCGAAGGTCCAAGTTAGGATTCCAGAATATCCATAGGCGTCAAACCATTCATTATCACGAAGGTTACCTTAAGGGAATTCTCCATTCAAAGCCCTAAGCCCTTCGGGGTATGGCTGACGAAGGAACAATGGATAGGGGAACCTCCTGACTTGGTCAAACCCACGATCTCCCTCTCTCTCTTAGCTTCCCCGTCAAGTCTGAGAACGTGGGTCACTAAGCCCTAGCGGTTACCCACAATCATGGGACGCCCCCATGATCTTCGACATTCATGCAGAAGTGCTCTCAACCCTATTTCATCCACTATAAATAGGTTGGACGGGCAATGGATTATGGTATGCTCATTCCACATTCATCTCTTTACTTACACACACTTATACAACCATAACTCATACTTACTCTCACGTCGGAGGTGGTTCGCAGGGTCATACCCCTGCGTAATCACTTAACGTAGTGTTTCGTATTTCTTATTCTCAGGTGAAAGGCAAGTCTTGGCTGGAACATACACCCCTCATACCTTTGATCATCATCGAAGCCTGGTAGTGCAATCAATTGTACAATTAGGGGTCAAAGGAAACTTCCTATTCTTCGAGCAAGTTTTTCAACCACCCAGGCAGTGAACCTAATCGTTGTAGTGTAGTATTAGGGTAAGCCTCAGGATTGATATCGTTCTCTAGGGGAATAGGAATGCTAGTGAGAAATTACTACGCTAAGGTTGGGGTTGAGGAAGATTATTTTTTATCTTTTTTTATATTTTTTTAGAAAACTGAAAGGTACGATCTCGGGGTATTGGATTTTGGGGGTGGTATTTCTACCGATTACTCTACTATTATCTATTCTAATTAACTAAGCTAAAGGGTAGTCTATGTCTAATTGATGTGTGCTCGTATGATGATTAAAAATGTGTCTACCTAGATGCTATTACTCCCTAGTTATCTTTTATTGATGGTTAAATTGTCACGTCCTTATTTTTAACGCGTTGTGTCTTCTAAGGTCGTAGGGTACGCTTTTTTCCCTAACTCTTTGAGGATACCTTAAGGTTATTGCCAACAAAATCTCTAGGATTTATAAACTAACTCTAAGGTTATCTAAGGATTTTTAGCCTACAATAACTCTAGGCGATTATAAACTAATGTTCACAAAGATTACTCAAGCATTAAAAACACAATGATGGCCTATTGCAATCCTAAGCCAATTACAATTAAGAAAAGAGACAACCAATCAATATTCAATAACTAGGTTTCATAGATCTAGGCAAACACACAAGTAAATTAGCCGGACATGGTAAACATGCAAGGATACACACATACAATCGAAGACATAATGAAATCAATGAAGTAGATTACTTATGTTGTTGTACAATAGGGTATGAGAACCTAAGATACTGCCCAAGACAACCAAAAATCGTTTTTAGGTTTTACTCCACAATTCTACCTCCCAAAAGTCTGAAAATCAGAATTCTATATATAGAGGTACAACTGCGACGGCGTCACTCTTTAATTGTGACGTCGCCGGATCGCCGCCATTAGGGTTTTGTCTTGGCCAAGTCAACTTTGTGACGGCGTCACGTTGGGGTTGTGATGCCGTCAGCTTCATCTTCTGACGCCGTGTGAATCTGGATCTAGGTCGTCTGAGTTGTGACGCCCTACTCTTTAAAGCCTGACGCCGTCACGTACAAAATAGCAATTTCATTTCTGAGCCGTCGCAATTAGAGGGACGGCGTCGCCCTTTATCTGTGAAGCTGTCGGGTGCGTTTCCAGCAGCTTGAGTGTCTTGATCTTGACTTTAGCCATTTTCTTCACATATTCACGCCTTTTCGTCCAAATAAGCATCATTCCAGCATTTTACCTTCAAGAGACCTAAAAAGTGAAAAAGGAACAAAATTAAGCAGTAACGGATATAAAAGTAGTCGATTAAGGGCTTAAATGACCCCTCAAAAGTGTACCTTTTAAATCCTTATCAAATATCCCTACACTTGGTATTTGCTTGTCCTCAAGCAAATGTGCTTTTGGCCAATCAATTTATAAGTTTGGGGGCATGAAGCATTGGTTTAGAACAATTCACAACAAGTATAAGCCCCGCAAAAGTCATAACAAGCACGGAAATTACATACTAGCACCTCACAAGTGGTGTTTGGATACTCTCATCTCTCGGGTGTATATGAAATATATCAAATTAGAAATAGAAGATAAAGACTCATTAACATGTCCTAGTAAATAGATTACCATAGGCTTGATACTAGATCAAACATCCATCGCTTTGGCGTAAGAACCTAGGAAAAACTATCTAAGAGGTCTTTTAAAGGGTTGTAACGTTAGGCTTACGGTAGGGAAACAAAGGGTTTGGTTGGATAGGCAATTTAATGGTGGCAAGTCAAAAATCTTTATGTTACAAGCATGAGAAGAATGGCGTTGCTAAGCCAAGACTCGACACTCTAAACTCTAGATAACTTTGAAACAAACAAACATAAATTTAAAGATAGATGTAGGATGGTAGCCCGTATGTTTATTTTTTATTTTTTTTTTTTTTCAACACTCTTTTTTTCGATTTTTTTTCTCATACACTTTTACTCTACCATCCTTTACGATAACATCAAAATATAAGGGATTTATAAGCACATCCCTACACTTGAGTTTTTATTACTCTAATTTGACCCGAATTGAAAAGATCAAAACACTTGGAGTACATTATTACGTAAATAAAGGGAATTTATATTTAACGTTATTTCCCGTCACTTCATAAAATTTAACTTTTCCCATGAGTCCCAATCGTCCCAAAACTGTGTACAAAGGATATGGCTCGACTTAGCAACTTATGCAAGCAACTAGATAATTGAACTAATGGTTTAGTATGATAACAATAATGCACTAAAAGTGAGTGCATACAAGGTAGGCCAAAGCGATTTGGGTGTACATTTAGGGGTGGATTGTAAACAATGCTCTTCATTGATATTCCGGAAAACCGATACATCACGAGAACCGCGAAAAGGATAGGCTCTGAGGGGTTAACTAGGGGTATCGTGTACTAATGATGAGTACAACGCAAGGGTGTGGGGGAATTCCTCAACCGATGTGGAAGAAGTAATTATAATACGGGTATCAAACAAGGGTTATCCTAATACCTCTTATCATTTAGTTATTCCTAACTACACAAGTGTAGTCTCACTAGCGTTCTCGAAATGCATCACAAAACAAGTTCTAGAATCTATTATACTACCGGTACACTCTCGAAGCACTAAAGATGAATGTTTTAATTCCTACAAATCTAAGGGCGAACCTCACATTTTTGGGGTGGAATTTGAGTGGTAAAGGGTTTTGTGCTAGTCATATAACTTCCTATCCATGAGACGCTTTATTAAGACTAATGGCCCACTCCTACATGTCATGAAAAATTTTAAATTTGGTGCCAAAATTACCCTAACCGATATTTCTCATGGTTTATTACACAAATGAAATTGGACAAGACAAATAATCAAGGATAAGCATAGTTTCGAAGTTCCCATTTTATTTTCCCTCCCTACACTTAAACTTAACATTGTCCCCAATGTTCCCCGAAATTATCAAAGTTATGATAATGGAAGGTAATTAAAAGCGAAAGAAACTAATACTCCCCTGATTAGCTCGGTAGGATCCGTGTGAAGTAGTGGTTAAACAGACAAAACCTTCGCGTAAAATCGGCGGTAAAACTATATATGACTTAACTATACTAGGATATATATGACTCAAATAAGATAAGTTGTTTCTGCTCCTCCTGACGTCGTCAGGTAGCGAGTCTGACGCCGTCAGGTTATCCTGACAGAAACTTGTTTGCTGCGTTTTTCTGGAAAAATTCTGAAAAAATTACATCTTTAGAATCTGGAAAAATTCCTGCAAAACATCCATTATGACTCGATACAAGCATTTGACTCTAACAAACACACATATATATCTTTTTCAAGAATTGTAATTCTCATGTTCACGTTCTTTTAAAAACGTGTGTAATCTTCCCTACGCTTATTCTTTTTGTAAAATACCTTTATATGTAATTAAGACGAGGTTAAGGACAAAATAAAGCATTTTCACAAATTCAAACATGAGAATAAACAATCAATGAAAAGATATATGACACACAAAAAAGCAAACAATTAAGTATGGGTTGCCTCCCACGAAGCGCTTTTCTTTATTTATGAGTCTTGTAGCTAGACTCGAAGTCGTGCCCCTACGTACCTATGTAAGTAATCTTATCCTCAAGAATGTCATAAGGATCAAACTTATCATTTAAGTTCCTAGTGGTACGCTTAGTTCGGTATGCCTTTTCAAACTTTTCTCCATCGGGGTCATAGATCGTCATCCTAATGTGCCATTCTCCATTACCATTACTAGGTGGTCTATCCCAATTCCACTTATGCTTAGGCTTCTCACTCTCAACTTTCCATTTATTCTTGACAAGATTAACGGGCAAGCTTCCTAAGAACTCGGTCATCTTCCTAAATACGAAGGCGTCCTCGAACGGGTTCACTTCTATATCCCTAGCCAATTCTTGGTCATGGAAAGTCGAATTACTAACAAAGGCCTCTTCTAGATAGAAAGGTCGTTGGGGACCTATGAAATCTTTATTAATCCAAGGCCCATATCTAGATGGCGTCTATCTAAGATGATCTCGAAGGGAATTTCTTCCTCTTTGTAGTAGATATGCTTCTTGACATCGTAAATTGACCTAGCACTCCCTTCTCCTACCACTATTTTAGACATCTTACAATCAATGATGGCACTAGCGGTAGCTAAGAATCCCCTTCCTACTAATAATGGGCATGTCGGGTCCTTATTCATGTCTAGCACATGGAAATCCGCCAAAAGAGTTAATTCTCTTACGTGTACTACCATGTCTTTTATTATCCCTACCGGATATGCAATACTACCGTTCGCTAGACCTAAGATGGTTTCCGTTGGCTCTATCTTACCTAGGTTAAGGCTTCTATAGAGTGATAACGGAAGAAGATTGATGCTCGATCCTAAGTCGGCTAAAGTGTCGAAAGGTTTGGAGTTTCCAAGCCTACACGGAAGAACGAATAGCCCAGGATCATCTAACTTCTTAGGTAACTTATTTTGCACAAATGCGGACCCACGCTCTCCTATTTTTAGTTCTCGCTCATATTTTTCTTTTAAATAATTGTAATCAGGTGCATGAGCCAAGACTTCAAGAACCAGTTTTTCTTGGTGGAGTTCCTTGTACTCCTCCTCTAGATTAGGTTTGGGTTCTTGGTTGACGGGTTTCTCAAGAGTTGGTTGGACCAATGGTTCGGGTCCTTGGTACTTCATGAGGGATCGCTTGGAACCCGTGTTGATGGCGTTAACCGGATGAACTTTCGGGTGTGAAGGGCATGGATATGCACTCTCCCAAGGTGGACAAGAACATGAAGTCGATGAAATCGAATTCACTTTTGGGTTCTTTATAGTGTCACTTGGTAATGCTCCAATTTCCCGGTCATTAAAGGCTTTTAAGAGGGCGTCGAGCTTGTTTGTCATCTCGCCTTGTCGTTGCTTGAAATCGGCTTCAAGCTTAGTCAATCGAGTTTCTTGAGATGACATGAACCTAGACACAATTGCCTCAAGACTAGTGAAGTTCCTGGTATTTGGAGGGTTGAACCTATTAGGTGGACTAGATGAGCTTTGGGGTGGGTTTGAATTTTGGTTCCACTTAAGGTTAGGGTGATTCCTCCATGAGGGGTTGTAGGAGTTTCCTAAGTTGTTTTGTTCGGGCTTGAAAGTGTACCACTTCTCTCCGCTCCGTCGGTACGCGTGGAGGCGTAGTCTGCAAAATCTTGTTTGGGGAGTCTTGTGCAATCACGAGTGTCGTGGGGACCACTACACAACTCACAAGGTAGAGTGATTTTGTTCACTTGATGCGAAGACTTAGGATTTTTGTAAGAGCTCATTAGGAATTTGACTTTATCTTTAAGCTCGAGCATCCTATGGTCAGAAGGTTGTGAGTCAATGGGAGGCAAGGAGATTGCCTTTACGGTTTTGGGCAACTCACGGGGATCATTCTAACTTTCGTTTTCATAGAGAGCAAGGTCCTCTATTGTACCCCATGATTCTTCCGCGGTGAGATTACTAAGTTTACCACCAGCCGCTTGGTCAATGGATTGCTTAGTTGAGAAGTTGACATGATCGTAAAAGATTTGGACTTGAAGGCAAAGATCAATGCCGTGATGAGGGACTTTATGGAGTAAGTCCTTAAATCGATTCCATGCTTCGTAGAGAGATTCACCTTGACGTTGTTGGAACATCAAGATTTCATTCCTAAGCTTAGTGGTTCTCTCCGGTGGGAAAAATTGGGCAAGGAAACGAGTGGTGAGATCATCCCAACTTGAGATGGAGCCGGCGGGAAGTCGCTCAAGCCAATTACTAGCTTGGTCCCGTAGAGAGAATTGGAAGAGACGCAAGCGCGTGGTCTCCCGAGTAGTAGCATCAAGGTCGATGGAATCGTTGATTTTAAGGAAATACTTAAGATACTGATTAGGATCTTCGGAACGAAGTCCATGGAATGCACATCCGTTTTGCACCAACCGGATGGTGTCGGATCGAAGGGTCGTAGTTTGAGCTTGATCGGGGAGCTCAATGGTGTTCCTATAGCCTAGGTTGCTTGGTCTTGAGTATTCACCAAGAGTGCAGCCTCTTGGCGGGTCATTTGGTGGTGGGTTGATGAGTGGTGGTTGATTATCACCTTCCATGATGAAAAGTGATAGGATTACGAACAAAGGTCACGAAGAAGGGGGATAGACTACGAGGAAGCTAAAATTGAGAAAAAATCTTACTTGATAGGAATCAAGCAAGGAAACCTAAACGAGATAGACTCCTAACTAGCTATTCTATTCCCCGGCAGCGGCGCCAAAAACTTGATACGCGTACAACGCGTGTTCGGGGTCAAATGAAACTTCCTTTTCTTCGAGCAAGTTTTTAAACCACCCCGGCAGTGAACCTAATCGTTGTAGTGTAGTATTAGGGTAAGCCTCGTGATTGATATCGTTCTCTAGGGGAATAGGAATGTGTTGGGTTTATTGATTCGATGATACAAAACAATAAAGAATGAAACATCAAGGACTTAAAGTGACAAAGATGAAACCTATAAAAAGATGGAGGGACTTGCTTGCAAAAGAAGATTTAATGTTTAGTCCTTTGTAAAGATTTGAACCCTAATCCTCTAGTATATAAAGAGGACATGGGGTGTAGGTTTTATTAATTAAGTCTTCCATAATGTAGTTGATGAGTGTCTAAATACTCATCATTTTTGTATAATATAAACTGCAAAATCATCTGAAAACACTCAGAAACACATCAAAATGATCAAAATATCACAAATCAGTGTTTTATGTGTTTTAAATGCAAAAATATCAAAATCAGATGAAAAACATATCAAATTTGCAAAAATTGCAGTTTTAGTCCCCCAAGTTTCAAAAATTGTCAAAAATAGTCCCTGAGTCAAAATTTCAAAAGAAAAATCATCAAAGGTCCTTTTTAAATCATAACTTGTCAAATTTGGTCCTTTGGTGAGAAATGAGAAAAGTTTGAGAAATTACAATTTGGTCCTTCAAGTTTGCAAATTGACAGAATTGGCCCCCGGAAAAATTGAAAAAAGGCAATTTTGGTCCTTGTAATGTTAACACTTGCCAAATTCAGTCCCTGAAACACATTTGCAAAATTACAGGTTTGGTCCCTTGTTTTGTGGAAATTGCAAATATGATCCTTGTGTTGTTAGCTTACCAAATGGATCCTTTTACACCTTGGGCCCAATCCAAATACCCAGCCCAAAGCTTTACCCGGTTCTAACCCGTATCCAACCCAACCCTGTGTTATTAAAACCCGGTCAAACCCCAGTTGACCCACCTTTTTCCCTCCCTCTTCACATGTTAACCATATCCATCATTCCAAAACCTGCAAACCACCTGCCCACACTCCACCTCCACTCCATCATCACCTACATCCCCCCTCCAAACACAAGAAGCCAAGCCTCATTTATTGCCCTTAACCCAATCCCACTCAACCTCACAAACGGATAAAAAAGGTTTTGGCGCCAAAAACCTTTAAATGGCTAGGATCACTTTGAGACATCCAAGGGTCAGTTTTTGTGCTGGGATTTACTCATAGAGGAGAGAGAAGAAGCCTGGGATGTATAAAAGGCCAAGTGATGCATCAAAGAAGTAGCAAGCTTTTATTTTTTCAACATGTATGTCGTTTGTAGTGTAATTTTGTTTTAAATACCTTCAATCTGTATTTTCAAGCTTGTTTTATATCCAATAACAGTATTTAAGTGTGTGCAACTCATTTCAAGTTTGAATTAGAAGTAATGATCAGTTTCATTATTTTATACCAACTGTTGAAATTTTAAAGTTTCAAACCATGTGTTAAAGCTTTAAGCAGCTCAATTTCCATCTCATCTAAGCTTATATAAGCTCTCAATAGCTTTTTGTAAGCCCAGAATCAATTTTCAAGTATATTAGAAATTTGGTCAAAGAAAGTCAACATAAGCAAAAATTGAAGCAGAATTGGACATGGGTTGTTGCAGGCATGGAATGGGGTGATTTACAGTGATTTGGGTTGGATTATATAGTTTAGTGGTCCTTGGTTCTCAATTTGCATGCCATTGTGGCTTGGACTATTTGTAAGTTAAATTCAAATTCTTGTGCACAATCTGTTTTTGTAGCCTAAATCTGTCTAAACCTGTTCTAGTAGTAGTGATTTAGTCATATTAAGTTATTGTGATCATGTTTATAAGTTGTTTTTATGTTTAGAATTGTCTCAGTTGCAAATCAGTGAGCTAAAGGGTTGTTTGGTTCTGCTGATCCATCTGCCCTTAAGGCTTATTCAGTAGTTAGGTTTTAGTGGTTCATGCTCATTAAGTGTATTTGAGCTCATTTGAGTCTCTGGTTTGGTATACAAAACCACAAAAGTCAAAATTGATCTTAAATTCCTTTTCACTGCCCACTGTTGGGAATTGAGATTAGCAGGCCATCATTTTGAGTTTAGAAACCCATAAACTTGCTTTAATTATACTTAATACATCATATAACTTCATAATCAGTCATTTAATTTGGATCAAATCTCAGTTTAGTCAAAGTTCTTAATTTCTTCAAAAAGTCAAAAATAGCTAAAAAGTGGTTTTGAGCTCAGTTACAAGGAATTGTTTTGAGTTCATAATTGGGTCTTATCAAGTGAAGTTTAGCATTTCATAAAGCTCAGCTGGTCATCTTCCTTATCAGTATTTTTGTGAATTTTTACAAACATTGTAAGAGCTTCAAACAAGCTCATGTTTCAGGCACAAAGTGCCCTGCTCACAGATCAGTTGGTGGTGAAATTTTTCTCAGAAAGTGCAGCTAGTGCACAGTGCTCCCAAGAGCTTAGCAAGGTCTGTATTTTGGTGAAAGTACAGTTGGCCAGGTAGTGTTTAGGATTGCATAGGTGATTTGTGGTTTAGCTTATTGGTGTAGCTGTTGTATAAGCTCAAACAGTGGTCTTAAACCACTGTTTGGCTATTATAAGCAGTTGGCTTATTAAGTGGTTCTGAAGCTTGAGCTTGTTAGGAGTAGTGATAATCAGTAGTATTTAGATTAATCTAGTGTAACTTAGCTGTAGTTACTGTTTGGTTAGCTTTATAGCTTATTTGCTTATTAAACTAGCTTATTTCCATTAACAGTTTCACAGTAGCTCATTATTCTGTCACATAAGCTAGTTGTTTTCCATTTTTCATAGATTCTATATATAATTTTAGATTTTTCCTGAAAGTTTCATAATTTTTGGTCATCATTTGCTATTTTTCTTATTTTAATTAGATTTTAATCAATTTTTAATAGCCTTTTATTACAAATAATTGAGAAAAAGCTCCAAAAAATAATTTTTCAATTTTGTTAAGTTTAGATAAATATAAGAAGTGAAAAAAGTAATTTTCCAGATTTTTCTTAGCTTATTTGGTAATTTTTAGTAATTTAATTAGTTTTAAATAGTTTAAAATTCATAAAAAATAGAAAAATAGTCAGAAAAATACAAAAATAGTTTTGAAAATTCTAGTTTGATATTTTAGACTTTTCCATTTCATAATTTTATTTTTCTAGCTTTGTTTCCTAATTTCTTGCATTTTGATTAATTATTAAATAGTTAAAATTAGTTTTTAATTAATAATAATTAGATAATTAGTGATAAAAATAGTTTTCTTTTTCTAAAAAGTTTCTTTTATCATTAGGATTGTAAAAACATCATTTTCATATTTTTAGGGTTAATATTGATTTAGTTTCACTTTTTATTTTGTACGTCACGTAGATTTTAATTTTAGTTTCGTAAAATCATAAAAACAAAAACATCATTTTAATTTTAGTGATAGCGTTTATTTAATAGATTTTATCTTTTTAAATTTCCTCTCATTTGTATGTTAGCCTTTGTATTTGTTTGATATTTCTGTAGTCATAATAATCAATCATAATCCGTTATCGTTCAAACTTCTCGATCACTAGACGTTGATTGATCCATTGCATAGCTCGCTGGGACATAACGACCCGGGGAGACTCTATACTCCTCTGATCCTCATTGATTTCGTGCTTAAGCTGTTTTAGGTTTTCTTACGCTTGCGTGAGAGAACTTGACGGTTTTGCGCGCATCAGTAGTCATTAAAGGTGTGTGTGTGTGTCTAGGCGTCAAGTCCTCTAAGTGGACGCCTAGGATTTGTGTAGTTTAGCCTCAAGGATCTTTGATCCCTGTTACAAGTTTAGTGTAACCGTATTATACCGATCAAATAATATTTGAGGCTTGGAGTGATTATAATGAAAAACCTTGTGTCAATAACTTTGATTTGTTTTATTTCGCTGCGTACCAAGTTTATTGTCATTGTTATTGTTAACCCTAGAGGCTCAAAACGATCTCATGGAGTCATATCAAACTCCACAATTGGTATCAGAGCTTGGGGAGCTCGTTACCTAGGGATTCACAAGGTTTTATTGGTCGAATAATGGCGAAAAGAAGAAAAAATTCGAAGCTGAAATTTTTCGTATATGTTTCTGCATCACTGTTTTGTAACGATCATAACTTTTTCGTTAACCGTTGGATCGTGACGAAATTTTAGGTAGACGTTCTATATATATTCATCTAACTTTTCACCGAAGGGATTTTCGATCTGAGCTTCCAGTAAAAAGTTATTCATTGTCGAAGTTGGCTGCTGAAGGGTTTTCAGAAACAGGTTTATTATTCGAATTTTTTTGGGTTTATGAGGACGGTGGATTTTTGCATGCTGGTAAAGGATTATAACATGTTACTACTGTCAAATATCTCATTAAGAATGTTGCTCGACTGATCTCACATCAGATTGATTTGCTACTTAGTCATGTTAAGGTACCTTGAATCATTGGTTACTGACGGGATACGTTAAATATGTTACTGCTCGGGTTGAAGGATTGGTACTGGTCGTGGATTTGTTGAGTGATGTTACTAATGATTTGACGTTTAACACTGCTCTCGACATGTTTTTAAGGGTTGTTGCATTTTCTTTGTAACCGCTGCTAGCTTATATCGAAACCACTGCTAGCATCGACCGTTTCTCGTAACCACTGACAAGCTTCTCAAAACCACTGACAGTGTTTTTACGAAACCACTTCTAGTGTTTTCTGAAACCACTGATAGTGTTTTTACGAAACCACTTCTATTGTTTTCTGAAACCACTGATAGTGTATTCTTGAAACCACTGATAGTGTATTCTCGAAACCACTGACAGTGTTTTTACGAAACCACTTCTAGTGTTTTCTGAAACCACTTATAGTGTTTTTCTGAAACCACTTCTAGTGTTTTTCTGAAACCACTTCTAGTGTTTTTCTGAAACCACTTCTAGTGTTTTTCTGAAACCACTTCTAGTGTTTTTCTGAAACCACTCCTAGTGTTTTCTCGAAACCACTGCTAGTGTTATCTCAATTCCACTGCTGGTGTTTCTTGCGTTATTCGTTTATGCTAATGAGGTTTTGGAATTGAGGGGAAGCTGTACATGTTTTTGGTACTGATATTTTTGGTGACACACACATGGGATTTTGGTTCACACACACAAGGAGTTTGGTTATTTGATCTTAAAGGTTTTAAAAAGGCTCGTATTTGGTTTATTGGACTAGTTGATTACGAAGACGGTTGAATATCACTAATTTGATGTTGTAGTTGAGTTTCACAGGTTTGTGTTCTTATCATATCTCAAAGTGGGTGTTACACTTTGTAGATAACTTGTTCGTGCTTAAAGAATGTTGACGAAGACTTGCAAAATCTAGTTTTCATAGGTCAAGGGGTGGATGGATGAAGACCTAGTTAACTATCACTTAAAGGAGTTACATTGTAGTGCTCAGTGTCTCATTGAAGATGAGGATTTTGTCAAGAGATTGCGGTCTACTTATATGGTGTTAGTATAAGTTTGGAGTCACGTGGATAAACAAGACATAAGATACAAGTTTGGGTTATTTTACTTCTTCATCAAATTCGTTATACTTGGTTTTCTTCACTAGTGATCATTACATAGAGCTTACTGATTTGAAGGATAATTTTCGTGCATCACTTAAGGGGAAGACAAAGATTAAGGAAGACAAAGGAAGACAAGAATGTTTCATTCATGGTGAGATTTAATTATCTCAACTTCTGCTACTTCGTCTAGGGAAGTTCGTACAAGAACCGTGTTTGTTTTGTCATCATCAAATAGGGGAAGATTGTTGGGTTTATTGATTCGATGATACAAAACAATAAAGAATGAAACATCAAGGACTTAAAGTGACAAAGATGAAACCTATAAAAAGATGGAGGGACTTGCTTGCAAAAGAAGATTTAATGTTTAGTCCTTTGTAAAGATTTGTAAACCCTAATCCTCTAGTATATAAAGAGGGCATGGGGTGTAGGTTTTATTAATTAAGTCTTCCATAATGTAGTCATTAAAGGTGTGTGTGTGTGTCTAGGCGTCAAGTCCTCTAAGTGGACGCCTAGGATTTGTGTAGTTTAGCCTCAAGGATCTTTGATCCCTGTTACAAGTTTAGTGTAACCGTATTATACCGATCAAATAATATTTGAGGCTTGGAGTGATTATAATGAAAAACCTTGTGTCAATAACTTTGATTTGTTTTATTTCGCTGCGTACCAAGTTTATTGTCATTGTTATTGTTAACCCTAGAGGCTCAAAACGATCTCATGGAGTCATATCAAACTCCACAGAATGCTAGTGAGAAATTACTACGCTAAGGTTGGGGTTGAGGAAGATTATTTTTTATCTTTTTTTATATTTTTTTAGAAAATTGAAAGGTACGATCTCGGGGTATTGGATTTGGGGGGTGGTATTTCTACCGATTACTCTACTATTATCTATTCTAATTAACTAAGCTAATGGGTAGTCTATGCCTAATTGATGTGTGCTCATATGATGATTAAAAATTTATCTACCTAGATGCTATTACTCCCTAGTTATCTTTTATTGATGGTTGAATTGTCACGTCCTTATTCTTAACGCGTTGTGTCTTCTAAGGTCGTAGGGTATGCTTTTTTCCCTAACTCTTTGAGGATACCTTAAGATTATTGCCTACAAAATCTCTAGGATTTATAAACTAACTCTAAGGTTATCTTTGGATTTTTAGCCTGTAATAACTCTAGGCGATTATAAACTAATGTTCACAAAGATTACTCAAGCATTAAAAACACAACGATGGCCTATTGCAATCCTAAGCCAATTACAATTAAGAAAAGAGACAACCAATCAATATTCAATAACTAGGTTTCATAGATCTAGGCAAACACACAAGTAAATTAGCCGGACATGGTAAACATGCAAGCATACACACATACAATCGAAGACATAATGAAATCAATGAAGTAGATTACTTATGTTGTTGTACAATAGGGTATGAGAACCCTAAGATACTGCCCAAGACAACCAAAAATCGTTTTTAGGTTTTACTCCACAATTCTACCTCCCAAAAGTCTGAAAATCCGAATTCTATATATAGAGTTACAACTGCGACGGCGTCACTCTTTAATTGTGACGACGTCGGATCGCCGCCATTAGGGTTTCGTCTTGACCAAATCAACTTTGTGACGGCGTCACGTTGGGGTTGTGACGCCGTCAGCTTCATCTTCTGACGCCGTCTGAATCTGGATCTAGGCCGTCTGAGTTGTGACGCCCTACTCTTTAAAGCCTGATGCCGTCAGGTACAAAATAGCAATTTCATTTCTGAGCCATCTCAATTAGAGGGACGGCGTCGCCCTTTATCTGTGACGCCGTCGGGTGCATTTCCAGCAACTTGAGTGTCTTGATCTTGACTTTAGCCATTTTCTTCACATATTCACGCTTTTTCGTCCAAATAAGCATCATTCCAGCATTTTGCCTTCAAGAGACCTAAAAAGTGAAAAAGAACGAAATTAAGCAGTAACGGATATAAAAGTAGTCGATTAATGTCTTAAATGACCCCTCAAAAGTGTACCTTTTAAATCCTTATCACACATTGACTGAGTGTTATTTTCTTTAAGAAAAGTATCTATTGTTAATATAAATAAGCCGTAAAAACGTTTATTTATATTTTACGATCTTCTAATGTTTTGTCGATAACAAACGTAAAATCATTTTAACGAACAAATAAAATACGTAAATGGTTTGAACTAATAGTTTCTAACATATTCACATTTTCACATAAAACACTAAAACAAGTATAAGTGATTTTATGATTTAATATTACATATGTACAACAACTAGTATTTACATATTTCGGTAAAATATACACATAACTAGTATGTAGTATATTGGGTAATATAAATGGGTAGAAACTTAAGTATCATAACCCATTGAGCAAATACATTTAATGTAGTTGGGTACAACCCAAAGCCTATGACCCATGGAGCTTGACCCATAACCCATTGCATGACATCATGCTTATATCATACATGGATAGTATCCATAACCCATGGATCAACCCATACCCAAGTGACTAAGTGCATTGCACTCAAGAGATACATTGTATCTAGCCAAATATCCATGGATCAATCCATGACCCATGACCCATAACCAAAATACCCATGGGTAAAAGGGAGCGTCCCACGGATCCCTAGCTTTACGCTAGACGGATCCCTTGTGGAAGGGATCCGTGGGATCCGGGGAACAGTAGATTTTTTCCTCTATAAATAGTGAGCCATTTCTTCATTGTTACTTACCCCTTTCTAACATACTTTCCCCTAGAGTTAAAAACTCTCTAACCTCAAATCCAAGAGATCTATGTTTGTAGTTTGTTTTTGTGTGATCTTCTAGGTTCCTATTAAAGGCGAGATCACCACCTTTGAAGTCGAGCAAGCTCAAGTCCATGAGTTGCCATGCTTCCTCATCATCAAGACTACTGAAGTCTTCTTGTTGATGATTGTTTTTCTTTTCCTAAGAAGTGTTGAAGACATTTGTGAAAGGTGTCTCAAGTGTCAAGACGAAGATATTAGTGAAGGGTATCTATCGTCCATATCATTAGCACTTGTGGTAGGTGCTTAGAAGTCAAGACTAGAAGCATTATTGAAGGGTGCTTAGAAGTCAAGACACAAGACATTAGTGAAGGGTGTCTTGAAGATCTAGTTAAAGGCATTAGTGAAAGGTGCCTTAGATGTACATTCGATATGGTATGTTTCGATGTACAAGATAGATTAGTACTAGATCCAAGGATATTGATATCCTTGATGATGTTGTAAAAAGGAGTGGATCTCCTTTGGGATTAGTCGTTGGTGTAGTGTTGGGTAGTAGTTCCTCCATTGCAATGGAACTAGGTGCTTAGCCTAGTACCTAATAAAGGGTAGGCGACGTTGTGTAGGTGTGGTTCACCTTGGTGTGATAGAACTAGGTACTTAGCCTAGTACCTTATAAAGGGTAGGCGACGTTGTGTAGGTGTGGTTCACCTTGGAGTGAAAGAACCCGGTGGTTAGCCTAGCACCGGAAAAAGAGTAGGCGACGTTGTGAAGGCTTCTCCGCCATAAGGAGATTGGTGTAGTGATTACGAACTCTCAAGTAGGTGACTCGGGGAGTGGAGTAGGGCAAGGAAGGTGTCCTTGTAGCCGAACCACTATAAATACTCGCGTTGTGGTTTTGTGCTTCTTACTCTTATCTTTTCATTACATACTTATATATGCTTGCTTATCAACATCCAACACACACATCCAAATAGATTGACATAAGTCGATCTAAATAGTTTAAAAGGAAGTTTTAAAAAACTATTCAACCCCCCCTTCTAGTTTTCCACATCTATGATTGAAAATTGATCTTTCTCATAAAACATTCGTCGTATTGCAAAACTCTTTATCTTAAGCAATGCACGATTGTTTTTCAAATCAAAATTTCATCAATCAGTGAATCTCAATTCGCTGGTTCACTCACTCCGTGTTGTCTACTTTGGGACGCTCCGGTTTGAGAACGGCTAGATCAAGCTGCGAAACCCTGTCAAGGAGATTCTTAGGAATTCTACCTGATCACAGGCAGTATTTATACTGATTAACGGGGAACCGTGGTTCTTGCAACCCTATTCAACGAAAGTGAACAAAGACACTTTCGTATGTTTTATTGCTAACTGTTGTTTGCAGGAACATTTGACGGTTGCAGCTGATCGATATTGAGAAGTCAATTCATAACCGCATGCTCACAGCACACACTTATAATTGAAGAAAATCATGACAATCAAAGACATACAACAATGCTTCCGCTACTCTGATGAAAAGATGTCATGATCCAGAAAGTGTGAGCATGTCGGTCCAAAAGTCACAACATCACATGAAGACGATACAACAAAGGATTATTTAGAGATTCAGTGTGGCTGATGATCTTAAAGAAAGCTCAAAGATCAGCAAGTCGTGGATCAGTTAAAGACCTCCACTGAAAGTACAAAGTATTCGGACTTTGAAGAATCACTACTAAAACACAAAAATTGCGGAACTTGAAGCATTAAAGTTTACGAGCTCAAGCATGAAGTTAACAATGGAATGCTAGGATACAAAATATAATTCATGGGGTGACCTCCATTAGGGGAAGATTGTTAGGATTTAGAAAATCCATTGTGAAGTGTCGGTCACCCCAACTATAGTCTAGCATATGTTAGCTCGTAGACATATCGTTATTTATTAGTTATTAGTTAGTTTAAGTAACACCGTGGAGGACGGACGAGTCTTTACCCACTGTATGCCTGATCCACAGCCCGACAGAGGGCGTATTATGTAAGACTATAAAAGCCTCTTCCCATCCATGGGAAGAGGTGGAGCTTTCATTCTAATCAAGCCAACATTCCTTTTTCTCTCATCTATTTCTCTCTTTAGAAAGCATCTCATATTTCTTTCTCTCTCTAAAACTGTTGCATAGATTCAAACTATATACTTGTGTGATTTGTGTGTTACAAAAACCAATATATTACATACAACGCTTTTTATAAACTCGATATATATATGAAATATGATAGAAATATATAAAAATATTTTCATATTTTGTGTCGCCTTATGTTACTCCTTAAAAATACAAAAGCTTCGCTAGGCGTGAGGCTTAGTCATGCCGTCACGTCTCGCGCTATTTATAACATTGCTTTAGACCAACGCCATTTTCACGTGTCGTCCCAAATGGAGCCATCACTCCAGCGCTACCACACCCCATTTCTCAAGCCAAGTAATTGGCCACGTGACTTGAGAAAAGTTCTAAATTTTTTCACCCGTTGCATTTCAAACGGCTAGTTTGATTTGTTTTTCTTTATACCCAACTATTTTTTACATACTATATAAACTCTATTACACCACTGTTTTTTACACACAAACTAATATTTACTTCCAATTTTATTTTAAAAAAAATATCTCAACAAAAATGATCCATTTTTCAACAACCTTCTCAGTATATCGCAACAATCATCTTCGTCAAACTTTCCTACACCTTCATCCGGACACTCAATATCTTCATCACAACAATTTCAATCATCACAACAAACACAACCACCACCGCTACAATTCCAACCATCACAAGAACGCGAAGAAAATATACGAAGAAAAGGAAAAAGACCCGCAAAACGCACAATCGACATACCAGACACAACCGACGAACCGACATGGCCTCGCTATCGTTGGACGTTGGATGAGGAAAATTTATTAGCCAAGTGTTATGTTGGTGTTTTCGAGGATAACTAACTCGGAAATAGCCAAAAGGACGAATCATTTTGGTACAAGGGTCTTCACGTGTTCAACAAAAGTTCTCAACACAAACAAGAGGTCATGGGTTCAAATCTTGCTATGTGTGTACATTTACGGGGTGGCGAGAGAAGGGTTGAAAACAGTCTTGAGATTAACTCGGTGAAACCGCATACATCTGAGTCAAAAGACTCACCATCTCCAGTAACCAAAACATGAAAAAACCACATTTGTTTATATAATCAACATAGCTATTGTTAAATTATGTTTAACCTCAAACTTTATTTATCACAATCATCTTTTAAGATATTTGAAGATTACAACTTTACTTGTTGATTTACATGTCATCGTGAAAAATGGTCAAATCATCGTATTAGAAATTGCCAAGAAAACCTCTTAATTTGATCAACGGGTTGTTATACATAGAAGTCTCTAAAGTTTGCGCAAAATTTGTCCTAAGTCACTAAAGTTTCAAAGTTGTCATTCAGGTTACCAAACTTATAAAAGTTGCCATCCAGGTTACTGAACTTATGAAAGTTGTCATTCAGGTTACTGAACTTCTAGAGACATGACATTTATGTTACTTAACATATCAAAGAATTATACGTAAAAATCACTTAAATTATATACGTGTTTGTTTTTTATAGTTTAGTAACCTGGATGACAACTTTAAAACTTTAATGACTTAGGACAAATTTCACACAAACTTTAGTGACTTCTTTGTATAATAACCCTTTGATCAACACTCTAGGTACAAAATTCAAACATGATTTTAAGTTGGTCCAACATTACTAACTAGTGTTGGCACTAGTCATGCCATTAAACATAAAAAAAATCCGCATTATCAAAATAAACAAACATTACAAACTAAAAAACAAAAATAAAAAGTAAAAAAGGCACAATAAAAACAAACAAAAAACGTGGATTAAAAATTAATAAAACATCAACCTTAACATAAAACCAAAAAACACATGTCCAGGTTCATCCTCCCAACAACCACTTTATATTCCAAACACTCGCAACAACATTAAAACCTGCAAAACATCTTTTTTTTTTTAAAGACAGAGACATCAAACAACAATGTCATCCATGTCTTCCCTCTTCATGAAAACCCCAGCTCATGCAAACCCATTTCACAAAACACCCATAAATCATAATAACAATAAACCCATTTTGACCCGGGTCAAAACACGCGTGATACAACCAACCACGCGTGTCAAGGCCCGGGTGAGATGCGGGCTCATAGAGCCCGACGGAGGAAAGCTAGTCCAACTAGTAGTCCCCGAGTCCCAAAGAGACATTAAAAAAAGAGTTGCTAATGATCTGCCAAAAGTAAAACTTTCAAGAATAGATGTCGAATGGGTTCATGTTCTAAGCGAAGGATGGGCAAGTCCTTTAACCGGATTCATGAGAGAATCCGAGTTCCTCCAAACTCTTCATTTTAACTCTCTCCGTTTAGGAGATGGGTCTGTTGTTAATATGTCTTTACCTATTGTCTTAGATATTGATGATGTCCAAAAAGATAGGATTTCGGGTTCAAATTCAGTTGCTTTGATTGATTCTAATGATGAACCTGTTGCTATTTTGAACAAGTAAGATTTCCAGACTTTTTATTTTGACTTTTTTTTTTATATGTTTTGATTCATTGATTGATTGTTTTTGTTATTTTTACTGTACGAGAAATGATTGGTATGACTAATTTGTGCGCTGTACGCATTTATTTGCAAAAGTTGCTTTCTAGCTAGGATATGATATATATGAAGTAGGGACTATAGGGGTCATTTTACCTGTCTAGTGGTGTGAAGGTTATCATTTAGTAGTGCGCGCAAGTCTGTCCAAACCGTTAGATTTGTTTTTTGAATGACTGGGACCGTTTTTGTAGGTTCGGTTTTAGGTGAAGAAAAAAATGGGTTCTTGTTAGGTATTTTCTGGTTTGGTTATTATTGGTCAAAAAGGGTGTTTCATTGTACTTCTATCAAACGAAGTTGAATAGGTTTATTAACCAAATTTGGTGTTACTTAACTTGGTTGGTTAGAGTGTTCTGCTTTACAAATTAACCGGTTGCTAACTATTGCCAAATTATTAAAGAAATTTGCTGCTGCATTTTTGAACTCATAACTAGTATTCAACAAGATTCATATTGGTGTTTGTATCTGTTATTGTGTACCTTTTAGTGGGGATATTATTTCCGTATTATTGTGGGGGGGGGTATAGTCATAGATAAGATGTCACACAAATACTGTAGTACTTTTGGGATATTATAGACCAAAAGGAGATAAAAAGTTAATAAAACGCAAAAGTAGAAACAAAAAGGTTTTATGAGTGGAGGATTGAAAGTAATTTAACATGAACAAACCAATAATGATAAAAGCATACAAACCTAACTTTTTAGTGTGTAGTGCTTTACTCACGAATTGACTTGTTTCTTTAAAAGAAGTCAATTTAAAATTTTAAACCGTTCACATCTACTAATTAATGGGTTGGTTCGAGTTATGTTCTATATCTAGCAGGGTAATATAAAAAGAGTTTAGCTAAAAAGGAAACATTATCAAGTTATTCTATCTGTATCATGCACTTGTATTCTGAACCTGCGTCTTTGGAACATTGGACACAAAGATTACGCTTTTCCATTTTAGAACCAATATCTTACATTATTTGATTATATAAAACTTCTTACCATGGTTATGTGAATCTCTAAAAAGTATTACAGATGGTAGTTTCATACTAGAATATTTTAAAATATTTTAATTGTAAGTAGTTTTTATGGCAATTGGAGTTTTAGTTTTACTACGAATAGATATATGATCAAGTATTGTAGTTGGAATCTTTTTACTTGTTATAACCCTTTTTTTGTGATAAAACATACTCAAAATTTCTCATGTCATATATAAATTTTTTAAAAGAGGTTTGCTATCATTGCTGCCATCTTTTAACTTTTATTTCCTGCACTAGCTATGTCGATGACTTGACTCATCCAGAACATAGTTATCAGTTAGCTTATGGTCTTTCTTGTTAATTGTTTAGCATTGAGATCTACAAGCATAACAAAGAAGAACGTATTGCAAGAACTTGGGGTACTACAGCCCCTGGACTTCCCTATGCCGAAGAAGCCATAACCGGTGCAGGAGATTGGCTGATTGGTGGTGATCTTGAAGTTATACAACCAATCAAGTACCATGATGGTCTTGACCGTTATAGACTTTCCCCTTTAGAACTGCGCGAGGAGTTTGAAAAGAGGAATGCTGATGCAGTGTTTGCTTTCCAGCTTAGGAATCCGGTACACAATGGTCATGCTTTGTTGATGACTGACACAAGGCGTAGGCTTCTTGAAATGGGTTATAAGAATCCCGTTCTCTTGCTTCATCCACTTGGGGGATTCACAAAGGCAGATGATGTTCCACTAAGTTGGCGAATGAAGCAGCATGAGAAGGTTAGCAAACGTGTTTTTTTTTTAGTAGGGGTAGCAACTTTGACCCATTTATGTCTTTACCTACGAACATGCTGATTTGGGTTTTGTCTTTCATTATCGGGTTAGATCAGTTAAGCTAAAAGATTAACAAAGAAAAGTGGATCTAAGTGGGCAAACATCATCTGAAATGTATTCAAGTTATGGCAGAAAGTGTGTGCTTTGGGTAATATGATAAGTGGTAGTATGTTTTTTGCTATTAGCGGGTCTTGCTGTCCTGAAACAGCTTTCTGTCCTGAAACAGCTTTCTGTCCACACTTAATAAATTTTATCAAACACTTGATACAGAAACAGAGAAACTGGATGTCAATAATATTCTAAATTTTTTGAATAAAATAATTTAGGAGGTTTATGCATTAAATTTATATTTTGGGGGACGTTTCACCCGATTGACCCATCTGGTCCATTTGACTTTTTTCCTTTTAGCTAATTTTTGCCCGTATTAACTGTTAATGACAACTTTACAACCCGAATTTGACCCATCCATACAAACTAGTCAACATTTCCACCTGTTGTTGAAGTGCATAAAACCACATATATTTTGTATATTAACAAAATGTTGGATTATTATTGTAATAACTTGAGTTTTTGTATTAAAATAAAACGTTATCTAATCAAATAATTTAATCAGTTGAATAAAATATGTTTGTAGGTCAGTCTTACCCTACCCGATCCGTATTGAGCCATAGTAAAAAGAGTACTTGTTTTAACCCATACTAGAAAGAATACCTGTTTTAACCCATTGCCAAATCCCATGAGACACGTCCACTTTATCTTTCCTAGGCTGGTCTCATAATGCTCAGGTAAAAACATGCTTTATTTTTTTTGTACTCATTTTTGTTTGCTGGTGGTCAAACTATGATCATGTGGTTTCCTTTAGCTGGTTCCTTCTCTATCATGATTTTATATGACAATAACCTTCATCTATTCCCTTCTACTTCATCATTATCAGTACCATTGTTGTGACATAGGCAAAATATGTTAGGTATCTGAATACTCTGTTATTATTATTATTACTTGTTCCTTTTCATATTATCCAAATTTCATTCCCAAGGATGGAATAATAAGGTATTATGCCAAAGAACCATAGTTTCTGTTTATGTACACTGTGCTGATTTCTGAGCAATCTTTTTATGCCTATGATTAGGTACTTGAAGATGGTGTTCTTGATCCAGAAAACACAGTGGTGTCAATATTTCCATCTCCGATGCACTACGCTGGGCCAACAGAGGTGCAGTGGCATGCAAAGGCTCGGATCAATGCAGGTGCCAACTTTTACATAGTCGGCCGTGATCCAGCTGGCATGGCTCATCCAGTTGAGAAAAGAGATCTTTATGATGCTGACCATGGCAAAAAAGTACTAAGCATGGCACCTGGACTTGAACGCTTAAATATTCTTCCTTTCAAGGTACTTGCATTACATTGTTGCATAACATCACAACTTATGTTCCTTTTTCAATAAATAATTCTTATTAAATCATCCAAATACTTACAATATATGATATTGCTATTTCAGGTGGCAGCTTATGACAAGAAACAACAGAAGATGGAATTCTTTGATCCATCTAGAGCTCAAGATTTCCTATTTATTTCTGGCACCAAGGTAGATAGAACTTTTCTGCTCCTCGACTTCCACTTATCTACCAATATTGGACCTTTTTTTTCCATTGTTTTCTGTTCTTATTCTAAAGGGGCAATTTCGACCCATTTCCTTATAATTGGGCTTTTGGTTTTGTCATTACTGGGGCAAATGGGTAAATTAAAATTTATCTGAAAAGGGAACGGGCCAAAAGGGGGGAAAGTTGCCCACAGTGTTCTTAGTGCGTAAACCTCCTAAAACACTTCATTAAATAAAGTAAGTTATTATAAATAATCCATTTGACCTGCCCTATATTGATGCCTCTGTCATAGAAAGACAAATGACTAATCTGTTCTGTACTTATATCTGAATTTGTTCCTGTTGTCTTATAGATGCGAACACTTGCTAAGAACAAAGAAAGCCCACCAAATGGATTCATGTGCCCTGGCGGTTGGGAAGTGTTAGTTGAATACTACGATAGTTTGGCTGCAAGTGACTCTGGTAGAGTACCTCAACCCATCCCAGCTTGAGTTGTTGACATGTGACACACAAGCACACACGGGAATGAAGTCCCTCCGGCCTTAATGGTATTGCGGTGTGGATTGTTTTGATAATTGCTACTTATCCCCAAATAAGTTGAGGCACTGCTATCGCCTCCATGTATAATATCATGTGCTAGTTCTTGTGCACATTGTAACATACTGTATTCGTGCGTTTGACACTGGTATATACTTGGTGTGGAATTTGTCGACTTTTTGCTGTCCTCTTGTGTGTTCCTTTTTCACATCTGGTAGGATGTTTTAATGGGTGTTTTAGTTCTCACAACTAAATTAATACGGAGTTTGAAATATATATCATCTTTTTATGAAATCTGAACATACATCAAAACTCAGTTGGATGTATCTATACAAATTTGAGGTGTTAATATATTATATATGCATATATTGCCTTTAATGAGTGTGAACCATCATCTTCCTTTGCCAATGTTCACAGCAGATTGGTTAAGAGATTGAAATGAGTTCAAAATGGTTAACTTTTTAAAAAACTGATAAGACTACTGTGTGAGGTTGGGTTGGCTGACCCAGTAAGATACATGATGTCATTCATGAAGCCTACTCTTGAAACTAAAGTACCGTTTGGAATATCCCTTCTGCCTCCTAAAATGGCCTTAGGAGTTATGACTTTTGATGGCAAATAGCTTCTCTGTCTTCCTCGCTTGCATATTTGTATTGGTCGCTGATTAAAAACTATTATGTTGGTTGTGATGGTTCATTACTATAGGTTACCAGTTTTGTTGATAAGTTTTGATTTTGGTTATAACTGAAGCACCTGCAAGTATCTGATCTTTTTGTTAATGCTGACCTGTGAAAAAGTATTATAAAAGTTATAACATGTTTCTTCTGCTTGACAGATCCAGTTAAGTACGTGTAATGTATGAGAAGCTCTGCAGTCTTATCCAGATGTTGGTGAGCAAGAAAACAAGGCAATTTGTGTTCAGCTTCCAGGTTAACAAATTACTTCAAATACACCCCATCATATAGATTCAAGTTTTTTCACTTGCAACTCATTTACTTATAAATTGTTCGATTTGGAAACTTCAAATCCTAAACAGGTCAAATAAGTAAAGTAAAACAAAAAAACTTTCAGGTAAGAATGGAAAGAGCTTTCTGGGCCAAAACTGATAGAAAATCGCCAAAAGTAATCTCTTAAGCTGAAATTGTTATCTTAACTATGCATCAGTTATTAATTAATTCCAATTAAAAATGGTCAAAAAAATGTTCGCAGGTCAAACCAATCCATGTTGCGCTGTTATGCGTCCACGCGCCTGTATTGGCACCTCTGTAGATTACAAGACATAGACACAACTTTAATGTTCCTAAAAAAAGGGGCTCCTTGTGTGTCAAAACCAAACCATATCTGATAAGCATAAAATAAGTCGTTGCTTTATTTCAAAATTGACGGATACAAGTTCGTTTGAAAATGCTGGTAACTGACAAAATGTCAAAATCTCATATAAATCTGGGTTCCATAAGGACTTTGGTTTGCAGTGAAAAATCACTATGACTGCCGTTAATGAGCGGTGGGATAAGAATGAGAACCAGTCTTAAAATCGACCCGTATGACAAAAGGGAGACTACCAACTCATGTGTCTCAAGTCAATTGGCCTTCATATATGATCTCATTTCTTCATTCGCAACTTTTGGTTCGAACAAACTGATATGAATTTAAATAGTAGACCTTCCATTAACATTGCACCATGGTCAATATAACCACAATAGTGTGCGTTTTGTTTTCACAAATCCATTTGAACTCACTGACTCAACATACTCCTCCAGCTTTGCCCAGAGGATGTCCAGACACTTGCAGTTAAAACACACTCCTTGGGCTTTGAATGGACTAACCTATGTAACCGGGCTAACACGAACAAACCTAAAACATGATATAACATCATTAATGTCATCTTTTACATGTAATTATAATGAAACAAGCTTCCACTATATCTAATTCAACATTTTAGACAACCCGTATTGCCAGACCCCACTCGACTGATCATTTAAATCCACATCAGCGTCACATCATATCTTTTAGAAACATGCTATTGCTCCATTTTAATCAAATATAGTTCATATGGCTAATGACCCGTGTGATTCAAATATAATACATAGTCATAATTAAGAAGTTACGAATGTTCCATTGATTAGTGTACCATAGCAGTTCACATGGATGTAAAACCACCTTGGAACTGAATGATACGAAGTTGTTGAGGTGTGTAAGCTTTCATTATCCTCTCAAGTAACTTAGAGCTATCACCCGGCCGTATGGGCAATTTAAACTTCTTCGATGTGAAATATAACTGCATGTTTATGTGATTAATGTCGATCCTACATCGAACTCAACATATCTGTTTAGTGGAGCCGTGGAGTAGGCCATTTGATCACAATGATGGTTCAACGAAATAATTCTTACGTGTTTAATTTATGTGTGGTCACTCACTGTTACTATTTTGACCTATCACATTGTATTTATTGAATACCATACATAATGATACACACAAACTCAATTATCCAAATAAATATGGAAAATGATAAATGGACCTAACTAAAGAGGCCTAAAAGGAGACCTAATGCATAAATGTATTGTACAGTAACAGTACTGTACAATACATTTATGCATTAGGTCTCCTTTTAGGCCTCTTTAGTTAGGTCCATTTATCAAAGCTCAATAAATATTTAAGACTGTTAGGCTACCTCAAATTAGAGGTGCAAGTTTCAACCGGTTTTTAAAAAAACCGACGCCCAAAACCGGAACCGGTTTTTAAAAAAATCGGTTTTTTCTTAACCGAAACCGGTTTTCTAAAACTGAACCGGTTTTCAGTTTTTTCATCTGACCAGTTTTTTACCGGTTCTGAACCCGGGTTAAAACCGGTTTTTTTAAAAAACCGGTTAAAACCGTTTTTTTTTTGTCGAAAACCGGTTAAAACCGGTCAACGAAGGTCAGCGCAAGTCAACATTACGGTTGGATTTTGAATACCGGTTTTGAAAACCGGTCAGCGCAAGTCAACATTACCGTTGGAATTTGAATACCGGAGAAAACCGGTTTTAACCGGTTTTGAAAACCGGTCAGCGCAAGTCAGGGGGTTACCGTTGGAATTGAAAAACCGGTTTTTACCGGTTTTCAAAACCAGTTTCCTTGAAAATTCCCACTGTTACCGTTGCATGCATATTGTGACCGTTTTTTTTTTTTTTTTTTTTTTTTTTTTTTTTTTTTTTTTTTTGAATTTTTGAGTTTTTTGAAGCATGAACTTGTAGTATAAATATGTGTATTGGGTTGAGGTTTAAAACACATCAAAAACTCTCAAATCTCTCTTTAATCTCTCTAATTTCCTTATAATGAAAAACTCACAATCACAAGCTTCCACTAATCCTTTCGTTGGATCTTCCCGGTCACGAAAACATTACACAAGTGATGATGTTGCGTTTGTTAAACCAACTACACGAAAAGGCGATGTTTGGTCTAATATGGATTTGTGTATTATGAAGGATAGGACGGAAAAGGCGCGTTGCAAAAAATGTGGGGGCTTTTATGCTTCCGCGACTAACACTACACTAAGGGGTCATATAACCAATTGTACCGCGGTACCTCAAACGTCGGATGGTACTATTGGTGAGGATGGTCAAATTTGTATATATGATAATGATGAGCTTCAAAGAGATTTTGCGGGGTGGGTCATTCAACATACTTATTCATTCAACCTCTTCGACAACGCCAAGCTTAGCCATCATCAAAAAGAGGCTACACTCGCGGTATAAACAAGTAAGTCGTACTAAACTTAGAAGTGATGCTTTTAAATTATGGGAAACGGCTAAAAACGATATTATTGATGGTTTTCGTGATTATAAATATGGTGTTTCTATAACTACGGATGTTTGGACCGCACCACATGGTTCGGCAAATTCTTATCTCGCCGTTACGGCTCATTGGTTTAATCCGAATCTTGGTTATTAATGAAACGGACAATTGCTTTTAAACTATTTGGTTATCCTCATACGGTATCTAATTTAAGAAAAATTTTACATGACACTTTAATTGAATATAATTTAGATGATAAAGTTTTTACGATTTCACTAGATAATGCATCTAATAATACTAGAGCTATGGAATTGTTAAAATTACGTATAAAACCCATGTTAGATGGTGCTTTTTTTCATTCCCGTTGTGTTGCTCATGTTATAAATTTATCCGTGCAAGCGGCATTAAAAATATGTGAGAGTTTACGTTTGAGATTTAGGGGTATGTTAACAACTATATATAGCGCGAGCAATGAACGACAAATGAACTATAAACGTTTTCGTAAACAATGTGGTGAAGCACCCCTAGGACCGGCCTTTGATAATAATACTAGGTGGAATTCTACTTGCATTATGTTTGAAAATATATTACGACAACGTAATACTTTACATGCTTTTAATGAATTACTTGTTGAAAAAAACCGTTCCACTTCGATAGATGACCAAGATTGGGATCGACTAAATGCTTTAACTATTTTTTACAAGTTTTTAAAGAGGCAACAACTATAGTATCGGGTGTTTATTACCCAACTAGCCCATATGTTTTAAATCAAATTTAGGGTTTATAGACATATAGGTTACCCAACTTTCCAACTTTATTCGCCTAAGTTACCAAACTTTTTTTTTGTGCAAACAGGGTATTGGACTATACGGAGTTGACATTCAGGTTACTGAATTTGTAAAATGAGACATTTAGGTTACTTAACTTACCTAAAAAATGCATTTGGGTTACTTAACTTACCTAAAAAAATGCATTTGGGTTACTTTGATTACACTGAAAAATGAAGGTTGAATACTTAACTAAAGTTCAGTAACCTAAGCGAACAAAATGAAAGTTTGGTAACTTAGGCGAACAAAGTGGGAAAGTTGGGTAACCTGTCTGATATAAAACCCTAAAATTTATGCTATGACGGAAAAATTAGACGAATTAAAAGACTCACATACTCAAATGTTTAGAAAAATGGTTAAAGTTATAAAAAAGAAATTTATAAAATATTTTGCTAGTTTACCTTTGGTTTTTACTTGTTCCGCCGCACTTAATCCATGTTTAAATGTTGGAGGCGTAGAACTTTTAATAAGAAGAATAATGGAAAATTTAGACTTATCCTTTGGGTTAGACGGTGAAGATCCCAACTATATAGAATCTCAAAATTTTAAATTCAATGATTATTTTAAAAAACTATTTGAAATTTATGCAACAAAATATGGTCAACAACTAAACTCAATTCTCGACCCAATGCGGGCCAGTTCGTCTCGAATGACAAGAGACATTAATATAAACCTTTATAATACTTTACGTGAAAACGCTACAAAGCGTCAACGATCATCGGCCCCAACAAGCGAGTTGGGACAATAAATGGCTACAAACTTTTAAACAACTTTAAGTCCCGAAGAGTTTGCAAACTTTGACATTTTGGCTTGGTGGAAAGAAAGAGAAATCCAATTTCCAATTTTATCCGCAATGGCTCGTGACTTATTAGCGGTCCAAGCTTCGACGGTAGCTTCCGAATCGGCCTTTTCTCATAGTGGTAGAATTATATCGGAAAAAAGGACAAAACTAAGCCCCGAATCCGTGGAAGTATGTGTATGTTTGAAAGATTATATGGATGGAGTAGATAGGGTACAACATGTAAGATCGTTGGAAGGTTCGATTGAAGAAGTTGAAGAAACTATAGCAATTGAAGAAGATGAAATAGGGATATCACCTCCGACTACCGAATTAGATGAAGGTGAATTTGAAGCATTTGATGTTGAAGAGTTAGATGTAGAAGAAGTTTGGGAGGATTTAATTTCTTGAGTATACACGGGTGATGGCAATGCCGAAGCTCGATATAATTGAGTACACTAATATGTTTTTGGGTGATGGCCATGCCGAAGCTCGAAATGTATTAGTATTTATATATTTTTAGTTCTATAATTGTATTGTTTAAATAAAAGTTATGATTGTATTCGAAATGTATTAGTATTTTATAGTTTTAGTTGTATAATTGTATTGTTTAAATAAAAGTTATGATTGTATTCGAAATGTATTAGTATTAAATGTTTTAAATTCCGAAAAAAACCGAACCGGTAAAATACCGAAAAAAACGGATCCGAACATTAAAAACCCAAAAAAACCGAACAGGTAAAAAACCGATAAAAAACCGATTCCGAACATTTAAAACCCAAAAAAACCAATTCCGGAAAAACCGAAAAAACCGAAACTGATTTTTGAAAACCGGTTTTCCAAAAACCGAAAACCGGTAAAAACCGGTTTTTGTGCACCTCTACCTCAAATGGTAGTAAAGTGAGCAAATGGCAAGGAATCATCATGTGGTAAGATGGTTGGGGTCCATTGTAAAAGGAGGTGCCCAACCCATTAAAAATACATACAAATATAATATTTTTATAATATTGTATACAATCTTCATTGTAATTTAGATCACTTGGCAGCCCAAGATTCTTAACCCATAATCTGTCTTTGTAGTTTTTTTTTTCTTTTTACTTTTTTAATTTTTAATATTTAGTATAGATTGGTTGGATTGTTGATATATGATGAAAAAATATAGATTGGTTGTATGTATTGGTTGTGTAGGTGGAGAAAAAAATAAGAGAAAATTACCAAAAGGGGACTTTTTTCTAAGCATGGTCCGTTTTTTAGACTATTTTCTAGCCACTTTCCCAAAAGAGCCACGCTCAACTGCTCAACTGCTCGACCCCATACGTTTTTCGACACGTGGCAAATCCGGGTACTGTTCAAATAGTACACTAAGTGTCAAATCAAATCTTAAAGAAATCTCTTGTTTTGTTTTCTAGCATAATGTCAACGCTCAACCTGCGGCGCTCAACCGACGGTGCTCAACTGACCCCTCATTATTTCACCTAGGAAATTGAAAAAGTAACCCAAAAGATTTCCCAAATCCAATTGATATGACCAATTTTTTTTTTCTTTTTTATTTTTCTTTTGCCACTTTAACCATTCAATATCTTTAAAAAAAACACACACTCAACACACACAAACACACAGTAACAGTGCATGGATCCCTGTACATCACCCGTGTTGTTGTTTAGATTATTTCCAGTGATCACACAACACCCGAAACTTTGATCACACAACCGTTTTGTTGTTTAGATCATTTCCAGACGAGATCCGTTGATGTTCGACTCGATTATATGATAATGGCTTCTAGAGAAGTAAGTAAAAAGTGCGATTTTCACAGTAACACATACATCTGTTTTATACCCTTTGATTTTTAATCGATTTTTTTCGATTTGTACAGTAACTTTGATTATATATTTGTTTTAGGGGTTTTACAAAATTTTAGGGTTATTTGATGTTTAGTGTGGTTATTGTTACTATTATTGTTAGAAAACCGACTACGTTAGTATACATGTTAGGGTATGCTTATTTCTGCACAATAACCCTCGTTTTTGTGCTAAACATATATGAAATATATTGATTATCTGAAAAATTGGACACCTGCATACGTGAGATGTTTAGGTTATTAAGATATTGGTCAACAGCTCTATTTTTTTATTGGTCATAAGTTTATAACATATGCTAATATGTGTATGCATCTAATGTTTATTTTATATTTTTGTGTATAGGTGTATTCTGCGAAGCTCAGTGCTAGATCAAAGTTGCACTATATCAAAACTATAAGACAAAAGCTGAGTTTCAAGCCTGATCGTCTTGAACTTTTTAAAACCACAGTTTTCGGGAAATGGTTAGACATAAAAATATACGAGCTTGATAACCATTTGCTTCATTATTTGCTCCAACGTCAACGCTTTGTTGAAAACCCTGATATAAACACTCCATTGTATTTTGATATCTGGGGAAACAACTTAGAGTTTGGTCGTGAAGATATGTGTCTAGTATTAGGTCTTCGCTTTGGTGATGTTTCTTTAGAGCATTTTAAAAAACGGGAATCTGGATTTGGTAAACGTATGCTAAGTTTTCTTAGAGAGAGGCGTAACGAGAGAATCAACAATATAAAAGCTGAACAACTAGTTAGGGTTCTTACTGATCAAGTTGAGTTTAATGAACTTTCAGATGATGATGCTGTTCGCCTTTGTCTGGTTCTGATGTTAGAGAATGTTTTTATCGGCAAACAGGAAAGAAATGTGGTGTCCCCTGAGATATTGGTTTTAGTAGATGACATTTATGCATGGAATGCATTTCCATGGGGCGAGTACATTTGGGTTGAGTTTCACAATAAGATTTGTAATGCTATCTCAAAGGTTAGAGATAGACATTTGACTGAAAAGGCTACTAAGGGCGATGGTTACATTGCAACTTATACATTGAATGGATTTGTGTTCGCTTTGAAGGTGCGTAACTATTGTTTAAATACTAAGAATTTAAATCAGTATTGTAGTAATTTTTATGCTAATAGTAATAATAATTCCTTCAGATTTGGCTTTTGGAAACCTGCCGCAATTCACTAAATTGGTGGGTTAAAGAAGATAATGTGATCCCTCGGGGTGTTGCATGGGAGGATGCACACAGGTTTGAAAAGACGGATTATGATCTTCTTTTTCGTAATGCAGAAATGGTTCGCCTTTTGCCGACAGGTTATACTCTACTCTTTTTTAAAAATTGTTTATGATTTTTTAAGGTATTTGCGTTAGTGTATAATAATTTTTTTATATGCAGTGACTGAGATGAAAGAACTTTGGTGGACATCTAGTTTAGAGTTTTTCAAGAAGTATAACGCAGACACACCAGCAGTCAATATATCCCGGCGACCGGAGAAGTTGAGACCACGGAGAAGGTGTTCAGTCTCAAATGCAGATACATCACCGGTCATTAGGAAGGCGCAGCAAGGCATGCCGGATATGGGGGATTTGATGCCATCTACAGCAACAGTTGTTTCTCAGATGGCTAAAATGCAACAACAAATTAATCAATTACATAAATTTGTCAAGCATTTGAGGCCTAATTGGGATAGACTGATTCCGGGTATGGATGGAGAATTGCCACCTAGTGCAACAGTTTTAGATCAGATGGCTAATATGCAACGGCAAATTGATGAACTTCAGAAATTTATCCATACGAATTTGAAGCTTGATGGGGTTAGTGAGAAGAATGGGGGTGAAACGCATACTGAACGCGTGTCTGCTGAAAAGGTTATATTTCTTGCAATTGTTTTAATCTTTATCTATATTTTGTTTTGCTTCTATGCCGACTCTATTGATGTATTACTTATTCATACGTGTTTTATGTGGTATGATGGCTGTTTTGGATATGCATTTTAAAAACTTCACGTAAACTACTATAGTTTATGTTGTTAAAATCTGTTAATAAAAATTAAACTGTAAATTATAAATTTTTAGTTTTTGTAAAAGTTAATAAAAACTTCACCTAAACTAGTAGTTCATTAACTTCACCTACACTATTAGTTCTCTCACCTACACTAGTAGTTCATTTATGACACTAGTGCATTGTATTTAATAACTTCACCTACACTATTAGTTCATTAACTTCACCTAAACTACTTACTCTATAAATAAGGCTTCTACACTTCTACACATTCACAGTCTTTATTTTCCACTGTTTCAAAAAAATGTCCGACAACATTCCCTTTGAAATTCAAACGGAAATCATTTCTAAACTTCCTGTACATGCTTTACTTCAGTTTAGAACTGTTTCAAAGACATGGAAGTCGTTCATCGACAGCTCCAAATTCCTTGTTGGTTTCGGTGTTCGCACGTCTGTGCCTTGTGGTTTCCTTATTCACTATCAGCAAGGATTTGTTGAGTCACAGTTTTTAGCTTTTGTTGATGAAAATGTCAATTTGTTCCAACGACGTCTGTTTTTTCCAAGTTTTCCTAACGTCATCTCTAATACAAGTCTCATGTTTTTGAATCTTTTGCCTATTGGCACCTCTCATGGTTTGTGGTGTTTTTCTGATTCTTATAAGATGGCTGTTCTTTGGAACCCGTCAATAAGAAAATCAGTTGCTATAGTTCTCCCTTGTTGGTTAAGTCAATCTGAATCTGATAAAGTAGTTATCGGTTTTGGTGTTAATCCAGTGAGTTTTGACCCTACCATTTTAAGGATTTCATATCCGCTTGATGGACACGGACCATGGAATGTTTCAGTGTTTACATTGAGCTCCAAGCGCTGGAAGAAGTTAGAAAGTCAACATATGCATTGTCTTTCATTCCGACTTAAACGGTCAAGTCAGGCTGTATTAGGTAGTTTTATTTACTGGGTGGCTTCTCAACGGACTTTAGGCTCATCTGAAAAATCTTATATGATCGTCTCTTTTGATTTGGTTAACCACAGCTTTTCGGTATTAGATATACCTTACAGCTTACTTAATCGGATTGCAAGACCTTTCTATATTTCAAAACTAAGAGACTCTCTTGTCATTTTTTGCAACATGATTGGAGATCAGTGGCACACGGCCTGTATATGGGAGATATTTTTGGATGGTAACAATATAAAATCCTTTAAAACACTATTTAACATTTTCACTCCTCACTTACTAAAATTAATTGGATTTACGAAGTTCGGGGATCCAGTTTTTGAATCTGATCAGCCTTACCAAATGGATCACACTCTTGAAGTCTTCCAAGTTCGGTCACAAGGATTAATTAATCTTCGTGTTGAAGGAGACCCAGGGTCCTTCTTCATGAGTCCTTTCAACGAATCGCTACTTCTGCTTACGCATCCAGATTGTTCAGTTTATTAAGTTGTTTGTATGTTATAGTTTGTATGTTTTTATCTAGTAGGTTGTATTTTAGTTTCTAAGTTTTTCTGTACTTGTTATGTATAATAAAACCATATTATTTATGTAGACAGTAATAAATCTCCGATCCTAATTAACAAATGTATTCGGTACTTTTAATTTTTTCAGAGCGGTACTCAAAATGATGGTAGTATGGATGTAGATGATGATTCAAAGGTTTGTTATAACAACGGTTTTTTCAGTATTCGGTACACATCAATTAGTTGACCAAGTACGTAACATAAGTATATATTTATTTTTCAGACGGGTGGTCAAAATGACGGTGATATGGATGTAGATGATGTTGTGAAGGATGTTAATGTTAATGCAAATCTGAATGTGCAAGATGATATATTTAGTTCTAAGAACGATTTATCTTCACAACAAGTGCAAGAAGTAATAAATGACTTTTTTGACTCACCGCAAGATCATACAGATGTTCAGGTAATGTATGATAGGAATTACATATGAATCTTATGAGTTAATACATACCCAAAATTTCGAGATATTTACACGTATATTTGATTAGGATGGGAATCTTTGTGACGTTGATGAAGATGTGCCAAACAAGCAAGAAATGAACGAGCCCCAACAGATGGATTCAACTCTTGATCCAGTAAGTATGTGTTGTCTGCTTTATATAATGATAGATTCACCTTTTAATCTGATAACACGCACATTCAAAAATATTTATGTATTTTATAGGTTGAGACTCGCTGTGAAGTTGAACATGTTGAACATGTGGATCTGATGAGTGAGGACAAAAACTTACATTCTCCTTTATGCAAGGTAAATATAGTTTGAACATGTTAAGTATGATATCTTACATTTAAAAAAAATGAACATGACATTAACACAAAGTAAACTTCTTTTCAGGATGATAATGTTCTTAAAGTTGATGAAGATGTGGAAATGAAGGCCGTTATGACTGACGACAAAAGCTTACAGTCTCCTGTACGCATGGTGAGTATACTCGTAACATTATAATATAATAAAAAAAAACGAACCAGCCATTCACTCAGACATGATATTGACACACAGTTTTTTTGTTTTTCAGGTTGAGAATAGTGTAAAAGTTGATGAAGATGTGCAAATGAAGGGTGCGACGAGTGAGGCACAAAACTCACAGTCTCCTGTTCTTCAGGATGAGAATGTCGTGATGACTGAGGCACAAATATCAGACTCTCCTTTTAATCTGGTAAATATTCGTTGTAGATGTAAATCTAATAAAAATTTAACCAGTACTCACTGAAGATAAACTGTTTTTCAGGATGTTCTTCTTTTTGACGAGGACCAACATGTTCAAGAGACGCAAGAGTCCGTCTCTAGCCCTGGAATTAGCACTCCCGTTGATGTGAAGTATGTTGAGGCGTTTGACTGTGATGAAAAGAAGGTAAAAACTGTACGCGTTCCTTTTGAACGGGAGAGGAGGCAGGGCAAGCTCCTTCAATCCCCATATACGCAGCAACCTTCGACCACACCAAGAAGGTCTCTAAGGCGACATTCGAAACCTGTATTTCCCGCTGTCATTGGACCGGATGGGAAAGAAATCAAACTCAAACCATTCAAAGAGGTATTTTAGTGATAACATTTTTTTGATAATGTTAATAACAATGATATAGCTTCTATAATTTTATTATATTCCTTATTTCCATTGCCCAAATGCAGAATCTATGTCGTACTGGTCTAGGGACAATGTTCAGACCTTTTGTGCATCCAGAAATAAAATTGTTTTTGGATAAACAAAAAAAGAATAAGAACAAGGAGTTGTTTATGTTCCCATGGGGCGGCGGAGGGACGACTGCAAATCCAAAGTTTTGGCTAGGATTATTGGGCAGAGACAAGGGACACAGAGGTTGGCTAAGTGATGTGGTACGTATTTATTAGATGTGGTACGAGTTCAAAGCTTTATTGCGGGTGGTTCGTACTTAATAGATGATCTGTTTCAATTTTTAAATCACAGCATGTTGGATTGTTTGTGGATTTAATGATGCATTTTCGACCTGATGATGCTGATTGGGTCATGGTTAGCCCATTTTGGGCGACAATGATCCTTGACGAGCAAATGCCGCTCTATTATGCAGACGGAGTGACGAACGGCATCCCGTGGTTTCGTGAAGGCGTCAATAAGGTGTCTCTTTCTTTAATTATCACATATTATGATATATATTATTCTGCCTTAAGAGTAGCGATAATTTAGTTAGTGAGGCGATGATGAAAGTTTTCTGCAAATGGTTTGTCGGAGTATAATTCAATGACACCCGTATCTTGGCGGGGTAGCCACAGTGTTAGGGCATGTGGTTGCAGCCATGGTGGGTGTTTTGTACCGATAATACATTTTAAGATCTGAGCCTTACTTTCCAATGACACCCGTATCTTGGCGGGGTAGCCACACCTTAGGGTATGTGGTTGCAGCCATGGCGGGTGTGTTGTACCGTTAATTTTCTCCTTTCGGAGAAAATTACCAAAAGGGGACTTTTTTCTAAGCATGGTCCGTTTTTTAGACTTTTTTCTAGGCTCTTTCCCAAAAGAGCCACGCTCAACTGCTCAACTGCTCGACCCCATACATATTACTACATGTGGCATTTCCCGGTACTGTACCAATTGTACACCAAGTGTCGCATCAAATCTCCCGTGTCACATTGCGTTAGTGTATAATAAACAGATTTACTTTTATTACTTTAAAAAAAAGACTATGTGAGAACATAAATGGCAAACAGATTTACTTCTAAATAAGCATCGGTATTTAACAATTAATGTACAAAAGATTTCGAAGAACATAAATGGCAAACAGATTTACGTCCCGTAGATGAAAAGATCCTAGACAACTATGGCCCCGTATAGTCAGATCCTTGTTGGAAAACATGGTACATCTTTATAGGCTGAATTGACTTTCTCGCAACGTGGTACCTTGATGTTAGTAGTACCACGTGGTTTACCACCTTGTACTTGTTGATCCATGTAAACTTGTTGTCTTAGCTCTTCTAGAATTTTAGCTGGTAATCGGTCCCTTGGTTCAGCATTTGGGCCATATCTCTCTTCAATCTCAGGAAATATGACCTCTCTTAGTGCCTTGATTGACCATTCCATATCATCAGCATCAGCCTTGAATGTAACTTTTTTATTTTTACGTTTTGACATATTTAGAATAAAGTGAAGTAGGGTTAATGGTGAATTAAGTGTGTCCACTATTAAATAGAAAAAACCACACTCAACCAAAGGCCATATCAATACTGTTTGGTTTTGAATGACAGTTGATTCCTGAAAACTGACAGGTGAATATCTCAATACTGTTTGGTTTTGAATGACAGTTGATTCCACTCTTATTGTCAAAACTGACAGTTGAATATCTGAAATCACATGCAAATATTCCTGATCAACAATACCTGATATATACTCTATATATTATTGTCAAATCTTGTATCATTTCAAATAGAGTAAAAAACAAAATAAACATTTTGACTCGCAACAGTGATGCGAGAATTAAGAGGCTGTGATGACGATGAATCAAATGATGCGATGTACCATATCTTGGCGTGGCAATTTAATATCATTATTTTTGCAGCCATGGGTGGTTACATCCTGATGTTGTTTTGCTGATCTGAGCCTTGTTGTTTGTGTGTTTTTTTTGATGATATTCAATGGTTAAAGTTGCAAAAGAAAAAAAAAAGAAAAACAAGTGTGTCAGATCACTTGGATTTTGGGAATCTTTTGGTTTGCTTTTTTACTGGAAACAGTGATGCGATAATTAAGAGGCTGTGATGACGATGAATCAAATGATGCGATGTACCATATCTTGGCGTGGCAATTTAATATCATTATTTTTGCAGCCATGGGTGGTTACATCCTGATGTTGTTTTGCTGATCTGAGCCTTGTTTTGGTTCAACCATGGGTGTGTTGTGTGCGTGTTTTTTTGGTTCACATGGATTTGGGAAATCTTTTGGTTTGCTTTATCAATTGTCTAAGTGAAAAGTAAGCCTCTGAATGTGCATAAATTGTATATGGTTTAGTCAGGTGATGATGACTATTTTCTTCAAATGGCCCTGATTGGACTACAATTTCATAACCGTATCTTGGCTGGGTAGCCACACCTCAGGGAATGTGGCTGCAGCCATGGCGTGTGTTTTGTACCGTTCATACATTTCTAGATCTGAGCCTCTTTTGGTAAGTTTCTCTTGTTTTATGCATGTTGCTAGATTCAGTCCCACAAAAGGCCCTGATCAGCGATAGAGTGCATTTCACCAAAGAAAGATGGGACACTGAAGAGAATGCTGTGGCAAGTAATTTGGTGCAGATTACTTTTTCGCAATATCCTCTTTTGTTTCCCATCTTTCTTTGAGAATTTCATTGTATTATTGATCAGGGCCTTTTGTGGAACTGGAACCGAAAACATGCAAGAACATATTGTATTTTCCCACCCTTTTTCAATTTCCTAGGTGAAATAATGAGGGGTCAGTTGAGCACCGTCGGTTGAGCGCCGCAGGTTGAGCGTTGACATTATGCTAGAAAACAAAACAAGAGATTTCTTTAAGATTTGATTTGACACTTAGTGTACTATTTAAACAGTACCAGGATTTGCCACGTGTCGAAAAACGTATGGGGTCGAGCAGTTGAGCAGTTAAGCGTGGCTCTTTTGGGAAAGTGGCTAGAAAATAGTCTAAAAAACGGACCATGCTTAGAAAAAAGTCCCCTTTTGGTAATTTTCTCTATTAATTATCACGACCTTTTCGATGAATCAAGAGATGAGAAAAGAGTCTTAAAAATGGCACACACTTGGTAATATGAATGTAGTTTGAGCAGTTGAGCAGTTGAGCGTTGTCGGACTATAATTCAATGACACCTTCATATTTATGCGTAAGGCGATGATGAACCTTTTCTGCAAATGGTTTATCGGACTATAATTCAATGACACCCGTATCTTGGCGGGGTAGCCACAGTCTTAGGGCATGTGGTTGCAGCCATGGCGGGTGTTTTGTACCGATAATACATTTTAAGATTTGAGCCTTACTTTTAGCAGTCGGCTGATATAAAATTGACATTTGTAATTGGGGGCTTACTTTTTCGAACCCATCAAACAGTTTTAGTTTTAGAAAGGTGATGATGAACCTTTTCTGCAAATGGTTTATCGGACTATAATTCAATGACACCGTATCTTGGCGAGGTAGCCACAGTCTTAGGGCATGTGGTTGCAGCCATGGCGGGGTTTTTTTACCGTTTATACTTAAAGTCTAAAAAACGGACCATGCTTAGAAAAAAGTCCCCTTTTGGTAATTTTCTCTTCTTATTATTTCTAGTCTTCTAGAGTGAGTCAAAGCAAGTGTTCAAGTTGGTGTGGTTTTGTCCACACATTTAATATACCGTTTATACATTTTAAGATCTGAGCCTTACTTTTGACTGTAAAACTTCCAATTCATATGATCACTTTTTGTAATTGTAAACATTATATAATCATTTTGCTTTCCAATGAATCTGATGCAACTATTTACATTTTTAGGTGTTCTTTCCCATCAATGAACCTGAAACACACTGGTGCCTGGGCGAACTATCTATCAAAACAGGTGTTATAACTTTATATGATAGCCTTGGGAGCCCGAAAGTTGAAACACGTAGGTGGTGGCTAACTTTGAGGGAAGTTTTTGCTTGTCAACTACCCACATATCTTGTTGAGAGTGAGGTGATGAAAAAGAAGAAAATCGATGCCAATAAGTATCGTGTTTCCTTTCAGTATGCACCTGATGTCCCTAAACAAGGTGGTCTTTATGGGGATTGTGGTGTTTGGGTCTGTATACTTTTGTACAGGTTGTCTCATAAGCTATCATTGAAGGTGAAGAATCCTGTCCAAGCTGCTTTGGCTTACCGTGAGTATTTGGCTGAATATTTCTGGAAATACAAGATTCCAGTTACGAGTGACATTTGACATTTAAGTTCTGTAAACAATCTAACTTATGTAAACAATATAACTTCTGCTATTGGTATGCTACTGTATGGTCGGTTGCCATTTACGAATGGCTTATTTTGAACATGTTATGTAAACATTAATATGCTAGACTATGGTCGTTTTATGTAGACAGGTTATGCAAACATTAATATGTATATATTTATATATTTAACTTATGTTGCTAATGTATCATGTTGCTAGTGTATGGTCGTTTAATCTACTTGGTTAAATGTGATGTGGTATTCAACAATATAAGATATAAATTGACTGGTGGTTGGGGAGATGGTGCATTTAATGTTTCTTGTGTGATTGTCGATATAAATATAAGTTAACAACATATGAAATTTCCACACAAACAATTATATACCTTCTAGTGTTTTAGAAAGTAAACAACAAAATGAATTCACCCCCAAATTGGGAAGAATTACTTGATATAGATGACTCCGATCTCCGAATGTCAGCCACCTCCCAACTACCATTTTCATATGGAAACACTACATCTCAAAATAATGCTAAAATGCCGGTTACGATAATACGAGGTCCTGCAGGTATTGTTCAAGCGGCGAATGATGTGGTTGTGGATGATGGTATAATGGCGACACAGGAGTACATTAGACAAGTAGTGTATGATGTGGGAGAGGATTCCGATTTTAATAGTGGGCCATGGGTTAGTGCAGTTGAGTATATCAAACCTGATTGCGGTATCATGATTGGTTGTTTCGCCGATATCGAAAAATTTACCAAGAAAGGGAAACTTGACATCGTTGTTGCTATAATTAAGTCTTGTACCCCAAACGTCTTGGGTGATCTCACAGTATCGTTGAAAGATGTTTCAGGTTTTATATCAGGTTCAATACATCACAAAGTGGTTAATGACGAGAGGTATGAAAAGCTGCTTACTGTCGGAGCCGTTTTGATCCTTCGTAATGTTTCTGTGTTTTCTCCGAAACAATCTGGAAATCACTATCTTAATATTACTTTAAAAAATGTTGTTAAGGTTTTCTCCAAGGATAGTGTTGCTAACAATGAAAGTGGAGTTGGAAGTAGTGGAAGTGTAATCTGAATTTTAATTAATGTAATTTTCTACATGTTTATCCATGTAATTTTCTATTAATTCAATAATTTAATCGACTTGGTTAAATGTGATGTGGTATTCAATAATATAAGATATAAAATAACTAGATGGGACGCATTTGATTCCAATTTGACTAACGTAGAACATAAGTCAACACATTAAACATAGGTTTGTTACTACCCCACACTAAGATTTCCTACCGAATCTAACAGCTCATTTAGCAATGCACCTGACATACATGCGTGGTTTTCTGGATTCGTTGCCAATTCGAGTTTGGTCTCCAACATCTTTATTCTTGTCTCTAGCATGCTTATTTGCAAATCTTTGAACTGGCAGTCGTAACATTCTGTTAGTTCAGATGTACAAGCTGCCGGAGTTGAAGGTCCCGGAGAATTAAAATTTGGCTGTTGTGAAGGATTATAACCGGGATTGTTATCAAATTCTTCCTTCCACATAAAAAATCTACACCCGTATTCTTTTTTTGCTGGCTGTTAGGTTATGCAAAATAAGAGATGGTTATGAAATAACATTTTAACTATACGGGAAACATAAGATATCTAACCTTTGAAAGAGGACATGAATAGAAAAGTTGACCATAACTATGCTCCTTGTATGATGTTCGTAGCACTATGTTTCCAGCTCCACATCGACACATATATCGATCCATGCGAATTTCTTTGGGATACACTTCTTTGAGATTCAATATAAACGTGCTCAACTGCTCAACTGCTCAACTGCTCAACCGGTGGTTGGGGAGATGGATATATTTAATGTAATGTAAATGTGGTGAGGTAGCTGAAAAATTTAATGTGGTTGCTGGTTATATTAAATGTGGCATTAAATATGCATCTCCCCAACTACCAGTTGAGCAGTTGAGTTGAGCAGTTGAGCGGTTGAGCAGTTGTTACATTAAATATCCCCATCTCCCCAACCACCGGTTAAGCAGTCAACCCAAGTCATATTTCGACACGTGTCCCATGCTCAACTGCTCAACTGGTAGTTGGGGAGATGGATATTTAATGTGTTGCATTAAATGACCCCAACTACCAGTTAATATAAATGTGGTGAGGTAGCTGAAAAATTTAATGTGGTATTAAATATCCATCTCCCCAACTACCAGTTGAGCAGTTGAGTTGAGCAGTTGAGCGGTTGAGCAGTTGTTGCATTAAATATCCCCATCTCCCCAACCATCAGTTAATATAAATGTGGAATTAAAGATCGACTGCTCAACTGATCAACTGCTCAACTGATCAACTGCTCAACTGCTCGACTCAACTGCTCAACTTTTACCAAATTTTTCAATAGATATATATTAGAACGGAAAATTATTGAAAATGATTCTCACACGTCCATAACATTCATATGGAAAAATTTCGTGTGTTTCTTGTCTTTGAAGATGGCAATAGTTATGGTGTTTCGCTAAAAAGAGATATTAGATATGCTGGGTTAGTTTCATTTGTGAAGAAAAAGTTGAAGATTAGCAAAGGATGCGAGTTAGGTTTTTCATACAAAATGCCACACGGTCCGGTCCGCATAGGTGATGACGATGATGTTGAATTTTTTGTTAACGAAGTTTGTAAACCAAACGCTGCATTGCCTAAACTTTTAATCAAAATGATTGTCAACAGTTCAAAGGTAAATCCATCTTCTTCTAATGATTTTGATGTTAATGATCCCTTATTTCGTAATGATTTTGATCCCCAATGTGTGGATAATCATTCGGAAATACCACAAAACGAATCTTTTGACAATTTCAACCAATCTAACAATGAATGTGCCAATATGTATATAAACCAGCAAAAAAATGATCAAATTATGCTTAAATGGCAAACAACAAATAATTTCGAAAATATGCCTCCTCCACCCGATCCACCAAGTCTTGAAACTCAGATACCGAATACATTGAAATACAACAACAGCTCTATAATCCTCAAAGAGGGTGATGAATTTGATAGTAAAGAATTATGCATGTTTGCAATTGCTAAAAAAGCTATCAAAGATGGATTTGAATTTAAGGCTAGGAAAACAAATAAGTCTAGGTACGATGTAATTTGTGTGCAAGATGGGTGCAAATGGAAGATACTGTCTGGTATGAATAAATCAGGTGTAAAATGGAGGTTAGGAAGAGTATACGATGTTCACACTTTTTCAAGAACACAAATTCACCCTAATCACCGTAATGCTACCAAAAAACTTTTGGGACATTTACTCGAACCCAAAATGAAAGATAGCAGTCGAATTTATACCCCAAAGGACATAATGGAAGATATTAGTCAAGAGTATAAAATTGACATTTCTTATAAGAAAGCATGGGGTGGAAGAAACCGAGCTTTGGAATTGGTAAATGGTTGCCCTAACGACTCGTTTGAGCAGTTGCCATTTTATTGTCATAATTTAAAAATGAAGAACGAGGGTACGGTAACACATATTGATACCGATGATGAAGGACACTTTAAAATATGTTTTATAGAATTTGGTGTTGCGGTATGCATTTGTATTTATTTTTTACATTTTTTTCCTTTTATGTTTTGTATTTATTTTTCTAATATATTATACGTTGTGTCACTAATAATTTCTACATAAAACAGATTCAGAGTTTCTTACGGTATATGCGACCGTTGCTTATAATTGATGCAGCACATCTTAAAGGGAAGTACCTTGGGACAAATTTGCTTGTCGTTGGAATGGATGGTAACAATCAAATTATACCTATTGCTACCGGTGTTTGTCAAGGTGAGACTGGGGAGGCATGGACATGGTTCTTGTCCAAATTGAAAGAATGCATAGGGGAACGACCAGGTTTGGCTATTATATCGGATAGACATTATTCTATTGGACAAGCGTGTAACACGGTCTTCCCAAATTCATTTCATGGTTACTGTTGTAGACATTTGATGATGAACTGCAGTTTGAACGGTAGTAAAAAGTTAAAGGCAAAATATTAGAAAACATGCAAAGCTTACACCGCGGAAGAATTTGATAGAGCGATTTCGGATATTAGGGTATATAGAAATGGTACGACTTACAACAAACTTCTTCAAGCTGGGTTTGATAAATGGTCTAGGGCACATTGCACTGGTAATCGGTACAACTACATGACTTCAAACAGTGCAGAGTCAATAAATGCATTAACAAGGGATGTGAGAAAAGTACCAATAACAATGCTTATGGAGTGGTACAGAAAGCTTTTACAACGGTGTTTTTGTGACCGTCGACACAAATATCAACGTAATGTACTTTTTAAAATATGTTTTCTTTTTCCTTATTAGTCAATATAAGATGAAGAGAACATTATGTTATTTTATCTTGTAAAAATTATTTCAGATGCACCCGAGGGAGAACTTAGTGATTGGGCTGCCGCGAAAGTTAGGGATAGAATGTTGAAGAGCGTTAACTGGGTTGTGTATGGGATTGAACAGTTTAAACTATACATGGTAGATGATCATCGAAAACAACATACCGTCGATCTAGTTAGTAAGTCATGTACTTGTCGTAAATGGCAACTTTCCGGCATACCATGTGGTCATGCGATAGCGATAACTAGACTTCTTAGATTGTCTGATTGTAATAATTTGGCTTTTGATTGGTTCAAGAAAACAACACTGGAAGGTACGTACCAAGGATTGGTTTATCCTGTAGGAGAAATGTCAAGTTGGGAACTTCCTGATGGCTTGCAAGTTGTGAAGCCACCAATACTGGTAGTGCGTCAATCTGGAAGACCCAAAAACAAATATCGTATAAGATCTCAAGGAGAGGAACTAACCCCGGTAAGGTGTTCAAGGTGCCAATCCGTTGGACACAGGCGAACAGCATGCAGGGAACCATTGCCAAAGAAAAAGCATGTAAGTGAATAAAATTTGTATTCAAAAAACACAATTTTGCTTGGTAACTAACGAAGAAAGAAATCTCACAAATGTTGAAACTTTGTAGGGAAATGTATCTAACAGAGGAAGCTCAAGTAGGGAACTACCATCGTTGGAGATTGATATGGTGCAAAGCTTTGATCCTATTAACTTGGCTGACCCGTAAGATCAACTAGCGGAAACATTTGATGGGTTGTTAGTTTCCTTTTTTTCGTTGATCTGGAATCATGTAAGACGCTTTTGTTTTTTGTTTAGTTTGAATATGTACTAGTCGTAAAACAATCTATGGGTCTGTTGGATTATAACCGGGATGTAACACGCTTAATGTACTTGTTTAGTTTGACTATGTTAGACGCTTAATGTTGAACCTTGTTTGCTACTGCTTATGTTGCACCTACTCAATCTAACAATCCAAGAGGAATAAGAAACAATTTAGAAACATACAAACAGCAAAATATATACAGAAAATTAGGTGCCAAAGTTAGCCAGGAGGGATACATACATTCATACAATATTCAGCCAATAAACCATACAAGTTATCCAGCAGCAAAACACAAAAGTGACCATACCATGCAGACGTGTTTTAGACCCATAAACCATACAATTGTTTACAAATTCGACACCTAAATGTTTAACAAAACAATCACATAAAACATTCAGCCAACATGGATCTTGTGCTTGTAATAAAACCTAACCATTCTTTCACGGTACGCCAATGCAGCCTGAACTGGATCATCCACATCCAACAGTTTGCCATTCCCTAACCTGTACATTTATACGCTTCAGTTAAGAGTGTGATTTTTACACTTCTGCATAATAGGACGAGTTTAACCTGTACAATATTCATAACAATATTCATAACTTTCAAAAATATTAACTACTATAACTCAACTTCTCCATAGCCTCCCCAAACACCTCAAAAAAAGCCTTCTGATCCCTCGCGTTCCACTCCACATACCATCTCGTCCTATTATCCATAACCAAGCCCCTATCCGACTTCAACATACACCCCTAACTCTTTTGGGCAAATTCTGAAAATAAACATTATCAAACACCCTAGGAGTCATGACATGATTAAAAACACTCAAACTTGGATCCTTCTTATACTCCCCTAACGCATTCCACAATCATTCAACATACCTTCTATTATAACTCGTATCACTATAATTAAAAACATTCTTAATTAATTAACAATCTCGCTACAATGACAAAAACCAATAGTATCTGCACCAGTTAACGCCACCGTCTCCTGCACACTAAACCCCTAAATTACTTTCAAAAATATTCCCTAACCTGTACATTTATACGCTTCAGTTCAGAGTGTGATTTTTACGGTACGCCAATGCAGCCTGAACTGGACACCTACTATAACAATATTAACCTAATGTAGCTGCTAAACTAGTAAACATGTTTTACGTTTCACATTACAGTTATATCAATCGAATTAGACACCCTAGAAATCCACTACTACACCTATTTTATGTTCAAGATTACATTCATACTAACATCACAAATAGTACATTAAAAAGAAGATGCAGACCTGAATAAGAAGATGTAGAGCCACACACCACAATCATCATACAATCCACCCTGCTTGGGAACATTCATAGCATTGTTAAAAGTAATCCTATAGGTCATAGGATCAATTCCCTTCTTCTCGAAAACACCTGCCTCTTGCAACACTTCTGGAAGCCTAGTCTCTAGACATTTCCTCACACTCAAATAGAATGGACGAGTCTCAGGATCATATACAGGTCCACTGTCATAAAATGTAACTCGACCGGTCTGGATATGATACACAACTAGGGACCAATGTGTTTCTGGCTCATTTATGGGAATGAAAACTCTTTCAACATCACCCCAACCCAGAGGGTAAGTTTCTTTGGTTGCGTACCAGACAGGCATCCGTCCGTTCATCAGTAATGGTAGGAAAAAGCAGCTTACCATAGACCACTCCATATCTGATGGTCTGGTATGCCACATGTAGCTTATCCAAACATCAATGTGCTGTAGGTAAAACAAATTGACATATATATTCAGTCATTTATAAAAAAAAACTGTGCTTTTCATTTTCTCTACCTGTACTAGATATCAAGTAAGATAGTGTTACGAGACAAGCATCATTGCCACACCTTCCTACTTTTATCCTCTGCTCAAAAACCCATCCCCATGACGACGTAACATGTACAATGGCTTACACCAACACCCATTGCTACGTCGTCATGGCAATGGATTTTCGAGGGGAAACTCAAAATAGAGAGTTGGATCAAAATACTTCAAGTAAATTAGGCATCTTAGCATAACATCCACCAAATTCACAAAAATCATTTCTCAAATGATATCACTACTGGTTCAAAATATTGTTGAGTACAAGAAAAAAAATGAAGTGAATCAAGACTTGTAAAATCTGTACTGCTAAAAGCATCAAAGTCATGAATAATATACTCTTCTCTGTGGCTACACTACAATTTTTTTAACAAATAATAATGTCATTTGCGAAAGAATTTAATGGATTTGGTGGATGCTATACTAAAATACCTAAAGTGGTTAAAGTAAATGATGGATTAATGATACTTATATCTAGTATCTCATGTAACACTAAAATGTAAAAATTACTTATAATCAAATGGCAGGCAGAGACAACCAAAAGCATGTTTTATAAAAAACTGAGTAAAGTAAATAAAATTTACTTTACCTCGTCACGTAGCCATCCTTTACGATTATCGTCGAAACCGGTTAAACCATCCCAGAAACGACGATCAACAACGATATCAGACCAAGGGAACACACAGTTACGCCAACCGTCCTTAACCAGGAATCGATCAACTTCAAAGTTAACATAAACTTTATCTAGGTTTTGGTATGGCCGTTCTAGAACCTAAAAATAAAGACAATGTAAATCATGCATGTAATAATACGTTTACACGTTGACGGTTAACTACTGACTGATATATCAAAGCAAAGGAATCATTTCTCATACCTCTACCCATGGTTTGACTTGTACTAACATCTCAGCCATAAGTGGAGTATGAACAGGTAAATACTTTCGACCCTTCAACATATCTTCTAAGCTAGTAACATCAGAAGTTTTACACCTCTTCTCCACATAGGGTGACCTAGGAACATGTTCAAGTCTCCTCTTCTTTGTTTCGCACTGCTCTAAAGCCCTTTTGAAGGGCGTTGAATTCAGTTTCTGAATAACCTTCAATCTGTTTTCAGCTTCAACACTCAACTTCTTACTCGCTCCCCTCTGCTCCTCCTCTTCCTCGTGTTTTTCAGCTTCAACACTCAACTTCTTACTCGCTCCCCTCTGCTCCCCATCCACGTCAACATGTGGCGTATCAAACAACTTGAAAAAATCATTGACTTGACTGCAATACTCATTAGCAAGATCTACAGGCTGCGGATGATATGAAAAAGGTTAACAAAATTTTATTATCGCAAGTTATTAATTATATCACAAATGAAATAAGAACAAAACAAAATATCATTAAATTACCTGTTCTCCGTCAGCTGTGTTAACTATGTCTCCATAAACCTGCATAACATAGTGGCAGACACTTATTAGTATAAAATTATAATGAAAGGTATAATCACATAAATACCATTTAATTACATTTTCATATGCATCATTCTTCATTTTGACTCCATCAACTGTGTTAACTTTGTTTCCATAAACCTACATACAAAAGTTTATAACACCTATTAGTAGAACATTAGAATTAAAGGTTTAGTCACATTATTACAATTTATACTTACCTTTTCATAGGTTTCTTGGTTCATTTTGTCTCTGTCACTCATTATGACCTGCAGAATAAAGTTTTTAGAAACAAAATCCGCGTATTAGCATACCACATGGTAATTGTTTGATAGCAATGTAACTTGCTCAGGAATTGATAAAGGTAAAAAACTAACTCGAATAATAGTCTCAAGTTTCAAAGTGCGGGCTTCCAAAGCCTTAACCAGTTCATCAACTGAAACAACTTCTACCTCTTTACCCATGCTCTCCATATCATAACCCTCGGGGTATACCACTTTCTGCCTAGCTTTAATCGCGGCCACTTTCTGAAAATGTTCATCCCAGGGTCCCCCTTTTGCAAGAGGCGGCGCTCTCGGGGTATACCACTTGAAAAAATCAATGCTTCGTGTGAACCATTCAGCTTCAGCCTCAAAGCATGTTGGCATAATCACGTTGGGTTTCGAGTCCTTACAATAGATTTATAAGTTATATGGTATCTAAAATTGTCTATATGTTTAAAGTTAACCAATCAATAAAATACTATATATAATTACCTTGTCAAACAGTTGGTCGAAATAATCAGTCTTTCTAAATGGTGTGTGTTTCGACCATGCAAGTGCTCTTGGGATCACCCCTGGAGCCTTGTTCCACCACTGTTTACTTTTACTCGTATCAGCACACTCTATCATCCATATCTACAAAAAGTTAACACAACAAATATAAGTTACGAGGACGAGAAACATATGAAGTTAATTTTCAAGCCCTACAGTAAACTAATGATAGCAAATTTTTTTGGTGTTAACCTTGAAAGCAGCAACGAATCCCTTCAAGCTATAGGTAGGAACATCGTTGGATTCTTTATCACCAATTCTTTGACGGTAAACCGCTGGATGATTTGAAGAGACATTTCTAATAGACTCATAAAGCTGCCTCCAAAGGAGTTCCCCCCATGGAAATGCATTCCATTCATCAAGATCCTCGACCATCCTCAGAAAAATATCATCAATGATAGACCCCAAGTCTTTACCCATTAATATCACCTCAAGCGTTATCAACAGACAAACCCGTATCGCATCCTCATCAGACAGATTTAGAAACAGCTCTTCATCTTCAATAACAGATAATAGATCAATTGATTTAACATGTTGACCTACATGGTTTGGAAATACTCGGTGACGGAAAGGGATATCACCACTACGCCATTTCCTAAAACTGACCATACCAAATCTAAAACCAGTAACCAGGCAGAATTCATTTCGACCAAAATAGAGAGAATGTCCATTCAAATAGTATACAAGTGGAAGATCATAGTTATCATTGTTTTGATGGAATTGTTTTCGAAGCATGTAATGAACAAGACCTTCCTCGTTATCGACATAGGTAAGATCAAGCCATGGTCCAAAACATGTGGCTTTAAACATGGAACGGCGCGGCTGGTCTAATCGATCATTCATAAGTAAGAAGTAATGCACTTTGCTTTTAACAATAACTCTAGCATCATACGCCTACAAGAAATAACATATTAAAAAAGTTAAAACAAACAAGAAGTGTCTACAAGCACACTGATCAAGTCAGGCATACAACACCGCAGAAAAACCGAAGTGTCTACAAGCACACTCAACAAGTGTCTACAAACAAACAAGAAGTGTCTACAAGTAAAAGCATATCCGCAGAAAACCCGATGTATTCAGGACTAAGATCAAGTGTCAATACACGTTAATTACACTTATTTGACAACTAACCCTAAAACTCTTATTAAAAACAACAAATACAGTTTTCAACCCTCTCATTTAACGCATGAAACAAAACATGATGTAAAGGGATCCAACAAAACCGTAAGTTGTAGGAAGAAACGAAATTAATCAAGTGTGAATACTTACCATTTTTATATAATCGAGTCGAACATCAACGGATCTCGTCTGGAAATGATCTAAACAACAAAACGGTTGTGTGATCAAAGTTTAGGGTGTTGTGTGATCACTGGAAATGATCTAAACAACAACACGGGTGATGTACAGGGATCCATGCACTGTTACTGTGTGTTTGTGTGTGTTGAGTGTGTGTTTTTTTTGAAGATATTGAATGGTTAAAGTGGCAAAAGAAAAATAAAAAAGAAAAAAAAATTGGTCATATCAATTGGATTTGGGAAATCTTTTGGGTTACTTTTTCAATTTCCTAGGTGAAATATTGTGGGGTCAGTTGAGCACCGTCAGTTGAGCGCCGCCGGTTGAGCGTTGACATTATGCTAGAAAACAAAACAAGAGATTTCTTTAAGATTTGATTTGACACTTAGTGTACTATTTGAACAGTACCCGGATTTGCCACGTGTCGAAAAATGTATGGGGTCGAGCAGTTGAGCAGTTGAGCGTGGCTCTTTTGGGAAAGTGGCTAGAAAAAAGTCTAAAAAACGGACCATGCTTAGAAAAAAGTCCCCTTTTGGTAATTTTCTCAAAAAATAATATGTTATCAAGATATTGGGTTGTAATAGATTCTTGATAAAGATAGTCTAAAGGTGAAGAGTTCATTTTTCGGGCACCGTGCATAGTGGGGTTATTTGTTTTTTAGTTTGTGAGTGTGTGAGATATATTTAGTGGAGTATTTTAATAAATAAAAAAATGTGTTAAAATGTGAAGTATGTAAGATGATGGGAGTGAAAAGTAGGATGGTAGTGAAGGAGAGAGAAAGTTGAAATGACGCTGAGGTGTAAAGTGAAGTGGTGTGAGGGTTAGGGGTAATCTTATATGAACTCACATTTTACCTAAAATGTTATACAAAAAGATGTGACTCGTAACATGATAATATTGTGAAGTAGAAAATCAATATCGCTTGAAAGTCATAGTAACATGCTAATTAACATGTTAAGTAAAGGTAAATAATATGCATTATGAGAACTCTGTGAGTTCTTATATATTTTTATGAGAGCTTCGGTTCGACTCAGTTCGGTCGGTTTTGTGATCGGCACACTTTATATTTTTATGAGAATAACATGTCTGCTGTGTGCAGCACCTATCTTCCCCGCAACAAGGACCATTTTTTTTTAATATTTACACTCTTCATCATTCAAAATTTCGCATTATACATAAACCATCCTATGTTATAATACAACATCAACTATCTTCCCTGTAGTTTGCAGCACGGATCATTTTCCTTATTTTTAATGTGACACTCTATTGTACAAGCATTTAAAACAGTTTATATTTAAAGTACAACTTTCTAATGCATACAATGAAGTGTGCCAATAAAAATTAAGATAAAAATTGAGAGTGTGCAAATTAATTCCGATACGTTATACATTGTTTCACAAATCACATGTGATTTTAAAATAACAAATCATATGTGATTTTTCCCGAGGTAAATTTCAATACCCACAAAAAAAATCAAAAAAAGTTCGTCGAAAGTATATAGAAGTGCCATCTATAGAAAGATAATTTAATTCTCGTCGTGATGGTATGATTCTTTTCGTTTAACGATATATATATATATATACATATATATACATATATATATATATATATATATATATATATATATATATATATATATATATATATATATATATATATATATATATATATATATATATATATATATCTTAAGTACGTATAATGGGTGTATGGTCAACCTTGAAAGTGAAAACTTGATTCTTGGTCAAACTTGAAAAACACCTTCAAATACAAAGTTGGACATTCCTGAACAAAATTTTAAATTGCAACACATTAGAAGACGTGTATATACTTTGCTTTCATATTGCAACACATTAGAAGACCTGATTAATACATTTATTATTTTTCGACGAAAGTGTTTTGCAAATCTTTACTTCACGGCTGAGAGAGAAATGCATACATACACGGCTGAAACTAATTATGGAAACAAAACTCACATTCAAGTGAAACTTATTAAGCGTGTGCAACACAAATAGCACATTCACAACTAACAAAACACACAAACAAACACTCTCATCTCTTCCACCACCAAAGCTCCCACCACCAGATCTCACCACTACTCGATCTCATCCCATTGCTTGTCGCCGCCGTAGAACGAGACCAACACAGAACACTAGATGAACCACGGTAGAACACGACCAACATGCTCACCATCGCCGGACCTCATCTGCCAAAAGTTTAGAGGTCTTTTTTTTTTTTTTTTTTTTTTTTTTTTTTTTTTTTTTTTTTTTTTTTTCAGTTTTTGATAAATCTATGACTATTTATCATTTTTGAAGACCTTTTCTACAGATATGCTGATTTTATTTGTAGATCCGAATTTTTATAACATTTTTGGTACTTTTGTTACAGCTGCCACTATAGATGTCACCGAAAAGAGCTGTTGCAGCAGTTGTCTCGCCGAATTAAAGTGTTGCGGCCGCTGGTGTTGCCGGAAATTGCTGCTGCTGCTTATGCCCGTTCTGTTGCCGGATATGTAGGTTTTTCAATTTTTTGTCTTATAAAGTTTTGTAGGTTTTTTAAGTTTTAGAACTTTTTTTTCTCGGTTGTTCATGTTTTTGAAATATTTTTGTAGATCTGTTATATATATCTTTTGTTTATATGTATTTTGTGACCACTTCTATAGCTGTTTTCAGTCACTGTTGCCGGAATATTTCCCGTAGCTGCCGGAACTGTCGCCAATGATGCCACCAGGAACTACTGCTGTTGCGGAAATTCTATGGTTTCTTTCTTAAGTTAGTTTATAAATTATGTTTTAATGTTTATGTAAACATTAGTGTGTATATTGTTTATAAATTTTGTTAAAATGTTTGTTTTTGACTAAAATACACTGTTGGTCCCTAAACTTGTACCAAAACATCACAATGGGACAAACCTTGCCCTTGTCATCGTTGGAGGTCCAAAACTTGGGTTTATACTCTAGACAAGTCCCTTGACCAATTTTCTGTTAGTCAACGTCTGTTAATTTCCCCATGTGCCTTGCACATGAGGGCAAAATGGTCATTTCATTGTTTCGGTTAATTATTTTGGTGGTAAGACTGGTACAACCTTAGGGACTAACGGTGTATTTAATCAATAAAATTATACCATCACCACCACCACCCTCCCTTTATCTCTTTTTACTGCTTCTCTCTCTAAAAATAACACCATCACTATTCTTAAATCTCATAAACTCCTCTACAAAAAAACATAATTTCAATCAAACACAATCACCATTTTCTCTTTAAAATTAACATCATTCTCTTTATATGAAATAGTCGGATACCCGCGCATAGCGGCGACGATAAGTATAGTTATATGTGTTTGCTTACCCGTTTAGTAAATTCGTTTCATAACACTTCGAATGTATATGTGTTAGTTGTATGTGTTTGTTTGGGTTACCCGTAGCTTTCCCGTGACATCATTATTCCCGCATATAGAAATACCATCGCAATCTCTTACCCGTCAAACACTCCTCCAAAAGTATATGATTTTGACGAATTAAGATTATATTAACTGAAATAAAGGTTAAAGTTGTAAAAATTTGAATTAAAATAAAATAAACTCACTAAAAATATAAAAACTAAAAACTTATAAAAATATATCAAAATGGATGTTGAATTAAAGAGCATAAAATTTTAGAAAATATGGTGAAATTAGATTATATAAAAAATAAGTAGATAAAAAGATATTTCAATTTGAAAATAAAGATGAATTTTTAGTTGAGAAGTGACATATGTCAATTTATAATTGGAGTTCTTTATCTTAATTTTTAGTGGTTAGCAGTTAGGCTTGAAGTTTGTTAACAATTGACACATGTTATCTCATGATTGGAGCTCCTTATCTTAATTTTTGGTTATGAGTTAGGCTTGGAATGAGGTTTGGCTTTTACATGCATTATAATATAGTATAGATATATATTGATCCAAAGAGGCAAAATGGTCATATATATGAAATATATTATGTTTAATTTTATCTAAAACATAATTCCAATCTAGCTCGTTATCCCACTCCTGCTCTTGCTCATGCTCCGACTCAGGTTCTGGTTCCGGCAACGAATCGAGATCGGGCCGGTTAAACGGTTCTGATTTTGGCGCTTTTCTTCAGTAACAACCACAGGACCGGACAAAACCGGTGACGCAGCCTGCGATTCCTCGACATCGACACCAGAATCATGCGATGTAAATGTCCTGCCATAACCTATCCTCAATCCACCTTTCTTCTTCTTCCTAGTAGACGAAACCGATCAGTTTACAGTTTGTGAAGGTGATGACGTGGCAATGGATTCGATAGTAGTGCTGCGTGACGACGTGGAGGATGTAGGTGAAAGAGGTGGATCGTTGCGGTGGATAATTAGGGTTAGATCGGAGAATAAGATTTCATCTAAGGGCGATTTGTTGTAGTGGATTGATGAGTAGGTAGTTCAATTGTATCAATATTAATATTAACATCAGGTTTATGAGTATGATTTTTGTTATTGTCTATTTCAGGTGGTGAATGAGATGAAGAAGAAGAAGAAGAAGAAGAAGAGATAGGATTGAAGAGGACCATACCATCGAATAATGAATCATCATCATCCATCGCCGCTGATTGATTGATTACGGAAATTCAATTTTGCTGATTGATCAAAATCTATATTTCAGATCGCCCAAATTTCTACTATCACCAACCTACTCTGTGCTCTTGAGTTTAGTTAGTAAAGAAAATTAAAGTAACATGAAGAGTTTTAGATTCTAAAAATCATCCAAGTTAAATTAAAGTAATAAGTATGAATTAAAGTAATATGAATTAAACATTATTTTGACTTTAATCGAAGTTAATTTTTTGGGTCTTTAATTTAACCTACATGATTTGAAAATGGTGATAATGTTTATTTTAAAGAGAGAATGGTGATGGTGTTTGATTGAGATTATGTTTTTTTGTGGAGAAGTTTATGAGATTTGAGAATAGTGATGGTGTTAATTTTAGAGAGAGAAGCATAAATTTAGAGAGAGAAGCAGGAAAAAGAGATAAAGAGAGGGTGGCGGTGGTGATAGTATAATTTTATTGATTAAATACACCGTTAATCCCTAAGGTTGTGCCAGTACCACCAAAATAATTAACCAAAACAATAAAATGACCATTTTGCCCTCATGTAACAGACGTTGACTAACAGAAAATTGGTCAACGGACTTGTATAGAGTATAAAACCCAAGTTTTGGACCTCCAATGATGACAAGGGCAAGGTTTATCCCACTGTGATGCTTTGGCAAGTTTAGAGAACAACGGTGTATTTTAGTATTTGTTTTTTAATTGTGATTATTCGGACTTTTCTCGATCTCTCGAGATCTATGCGTTTATTTCCGGATATTTGATTTGAAAGATATTTGTACAAGCTTATTGTTTTATTTCAAACTTTATTTTTGTTTTGCTATAATATTGATAAAAAAAGATTTTTTTAGATACTAAGTTTAGAAAAATATATTGGTACAGGTGCTGGTTCAAGTTGATTTTAGAGTAAAACAAGATCATATTTTTTATTTCTTGACATTTTTAATTCATCCTTTTTGGATATTATCTTCATCTGTTTTTGAACATAAAGCATCGACAAATAGAGGATGGTTCATGAATGACTTGTGTCACATTAATATTTGATATTAGAATTATTGATATTATTTTTAAAATATTACCGTAGTTCTTTTATACTTAAAAAAATGTACTAGTATTTACTTGATTTTGTTGTACAATTTTTACAATACTTTTTAAATAAATTTCGGAATTGTAATATACATAAACTATGGGTGTTTTTCGAATGATGGATTCTTAGATACGAAGCCTTGACTTCGGAAGCCAATTCAAAATTGTGTGAAACCATGTGCACATTGATTAGAGGAAGTCAATTCATCGAAAAACATAAACCATAATTTGAATTTGCATGAACCCAATTATCTTATGAGACATAACAAACAAAGGACAAATGTAATTTAAATGTGGGTTATGTTATCGGTATCCTTGGCTTACGAAAATTACATATGTTTTGTATCTTTTACCCTCTTTGATTCACTATTTACAGTACTGCACAATTTTTTTTATTAGTTTATATTTCGTACTTTTTATCAGTTTAATACTTTGATTTGTTAAATTTTATATTTTTTGTTCCGCACTTTTCGTTTCACAGTTTTATAATATGCAGGGTATATCACTTGTAGAAATGGGAGGTCTTAATAGTCTATCCCTTTAAATGTTGGTCTAACAAGTATCATGTTGGGAAAACCGAAAAACAAGACTACATAGAAAAAACTAAAAAATGATGGATGTTTGGTTTCGAGGTTGTAGGTTTGGCAGAAAGTAAAGAACGATAGCAATAACTGTACACTCATAAAGAAGTGAACGGGATAAAAAATTGCATTAAGTACTTCCGATTTACCTACACTAACATTGTTGAATCGATAACCTGCTTGACTATCGCTATAACGAATTGAATTAAATATAAAAAGACACATACCAATATCAATGCGACCCAAAAAATTTCAAAAACTATTCACTGCTGCCACTAAACACGGATACTCGGCTAGAACTAAAACCAAATATATCGTTAATGGTTATGGTCAAATCAAATAGATATTAAGTGGATATTGTGCTAAAAATACATAAAATTTTATTATTTTTGTAGCATACATCATTCGTATTAATGATTAATTTTTTTTCTCATTTTTTAATGCATACTTTTTAGATTGTTGTTTGTTTTTAACAGTCTACAAAACTATTCATCTAAAAGATTTTTTACGTATATATATTCTTAATCAATAATTACTATGTATATATTTGTTTATAACACATTCTCCATATTTGTTGATACAAAAGTTGGACGTTCCTTGTTTGGGGCTCCGGCTTTCGTATCAATTGAGTCTTGATTCTTGAGACCTGCGCACTAAGTAACAGAAAACACCGTTAGGCTTATCGTGGGATTGTCTCCCACGATTATCCTCCGGCGTGAGAGTAAGTAATCGGTTTTAGGGTTAAAGGAGAGTTAGGGTTTAGATCGTAACTTTAATGAGGGCTGGGATGCCCTTTATATACATACGCAATCCTTATTGGTTGCGTGTTCCCCAAACTTCGGCGTATCCCGCCTAAGTCGGTCATAGGATACATATCCCCGAAAATAAGAGATATATCTTAGCCCATAAATAACTTTGGGTTTGGGCCTTCGTGGGCCCAAACCGTTACTGGGTTAGCCCAGTCGTACTGGGCTTGTTAGTAGCGGTCATTGGTCGGGTTAGTGACCCGAATGTAGACTATACGTCATCATGTCCCCCCAGTCTAGTATGCGCAGTGACGAACTGCGGATGCTAGACTAATAACTGAAGCGAATAAAAAATTATGAAGCGTAGCAAAGAAGCTAAATAGACTTCCCGCCGTTAAAGAGACACGGTGTATCTAGACACAATAATAGTTAAAATGGACGCCTCGTAAATCGGGGGAAAGTAACTGTGGCAAGGTCACATCAAAGGATCAGAGCCACATATTAAAGATAGTAGGATCCACGTGTCGCTCATCGCGTGGGTAAGAAAACTTATATAAACACCTTCACCCTTTTACGGTGATTACCACTGTAAAAACATTTCCACCATTAACAAAGCTTCAAACTTTTCCAGCAAGAAAACCGTAATATTCGACAGGTAACCGCGCATGCGCGTATAGAAAACGATACAATGGTGAAGGTGTTATCTGACTTCACATCCGAAATAACCGAGGGTGAACTTCTAGAGTTCACCTCGGATTACTTTATTCCGCTTGACGTGCATCCAGTTGTCCCTAATGCACGAGCATCGATTGCGAACTTCCCCGAAGGGAAAGTAGGGGTATACACACGTTTTTTCGAATTCGCGAATCAACGTGTGCCCATATCCCTATTTCTGTGCGACGTCTTAAATTATTACAGTCTGCACCTGTTGGAATCACTCCTAAACCATAATCAAGTGTTAGTAATTATTATGTAATAGTTAGCTTTATTATGGCCATTATGTTTGTTATTAGCCTTAAGCTTATGTAGAAGGCCAATGAGCTTAGGCCCAAACCCATTTAAGAAAGGATGGAAACTAGGAGTGTTGCCCTAGCTTTCCTCCTATAAATACCTTATGTAAACCTTCATTTGAAGGTTGGTTGTTCAAGTTTTTCTCTTTCACTCATACCTACGCCTAACCGTCTCTTTATACGTGTGTGTGTGTGTGTGTGATACTTGTTCAATCGCCTCATCTCCTTTCTTATAAGCTTGTGTTTGTAAAACTAGTGACCTATCAGTGGTATCAATCGCCTACTAGTTGGGTGAATCGTTTTGTTTTTTGAAGTGGGTTTTGGTCCTACGCGTAAAACTAACGAGTGATACTTTGGTTTGTTTAAAAACATGTTTTTTACACTTTTTAATCCAAGATTCTTGTACTTTCAATGTTTTGAGGTGTTAAAATAACTGTTTTTGGCAAAAAGTTTCAACCTTTACGCGTGGATATACGTTTTTAAGCTTGGTTTTTAACGAGAGTTTCATTCTACGCTTAACTGTTTTAGAGGCTTTGGTTCATCAAGTTTCACACTTTTGTGTATTTTGGTGTTATTGAAGCTATTTTATCACACAAAAACGGGTTTAGAAACACTTTTGGATAGAATCAAAATTTTGAGCATTTCTACGCGTAGTAAAACCCTAAAACTACGCGTAAGTGCTTCCTTGGTTTAATCTTCATTTTCGTGGTTTATTCCGTGTTTTCTTACTTGGATAAGTCTGAAAATACGTCGACTTTGGATATCTCTTGCACTGTGATAGTGTAAAAGATCATTTAGGCAAAAACCCTAAAATTACGCATAAGCATAAGTTTACGCGTAGAAATCCTACGCCTAAGATTTTTCCTACGCCTAAGCCTAGTCTTACGCATAAGAAAATCCTACGCCTAACTTTCTACGCCTAACTTTTGTCTACGCCTAACTTTAGTGCTTTTCTCTACTTACGCGTAAGCTAAATCCTACGCTTAACTCCTTATTGTTACGCGTAACTTGGTGTTTTTACGCATAAGTGCTACTTGGTTCTTGTCTTTTCTACGCCTAAGGACACTTCATCAACAAAGGTTCATTCGACTACAAAGATCCATTTTTACCAACACAAGTTTTCAACATGTCTCAACCACCATACTCTAACTATTTCCCTTACACTTATCCTCAACGACAACAACAACTAAGTCCACAACATCAACAATAGAATCAACAACAAGCTATTTATCAACAACAATTTAATCAACAACATACTCCACAACTTGGTGCAATTCCCCCACCACAAATGGTTCAAACACCGCCAAGTCTTCAAGTTCAACCATACACAAATGATTTCAATCAACATCCATCAGGGAACACTATGAAGGAACCCACTTGGTTTGCAAAGATGTGTGAAGCTTTAAGCAGCCAACAATCAATTCATGAAGCTGGATCACTTGATAGACCTCCAATGCTCACTCCAGGAAACTACGATCAATGGGTGATAAGGTTCTTTAGGTTCTGTGATCTGAAGAAGCCACATGGAAAGTTCTTAAAGAAGGTTATCTTGGAAGGTCCATTTGAGATGCCTACTGTCATTGTACCCGGAGATCCTACTGCTATTCCACCAAGAGATGAACAAACCAACATTGCTACTGTTACAGACTTGAATCCTCAAGAACTTCTCCACTATGAAGCAGATGAACTTGCAATGGAATATATCCTCTTAGGATTACCAAACCCAATTCTTCGTAGTGTTGATGCTCAAAAGACTGCACATAAAATGTGGGATCATATTCGTCTTCTTATGGAAGGATCGGTACTCAATCAGGAGGATTTGGAATCCAAAATTTACTTGGCTTATGAACACTTCATGATTGAACCTGGAGAGACACTAGAGTCCTATCATCATCATTTTTCAGACATCATCAATGATTTGGATAAACACAACATCATCATGCCAAGAATTGCAGTGAATACTAAGTTCCTCAGTAGTCTTGGTCCTGAATGGGAGAAGTATGTCATTTTTCTCCGTCAAGCGAAGAATATGCATCATTCTACATATGGATTGTTGTACGATTACTTGAAGCCTCATGAAAAGGAAGTTGATCGGGAAAGGATTCACCGTGCTCAAATTGCTCCACCTACACATCCGGACAATCAACAACTTGCCTTATATGCTCAACAAAGTTATCCTCCTCAACAAGCAACTCAACCTACTGCCTCAGTCACACCAAACGATCAATCACAACAACCTCAACAAAATCAATTGGTTCCTTAGAACAACAACAATGATCAAGCACTTCACAGTCAAACTAATGAGGAATCCGATCCGTTCGAAGCATTGCAACAGGGATTTGTTATGATTGCTAATGCTTTTAGCCGTTATACAAACAAATCCAACAATCGTATTCGTTCCTCATCCAATACACGAAATCAGGCTGTTATGAACAATGGACGAGTTGAAGTTCAGAATCGTGGTTATGGTCGTCAAATGGGAGGTGGTCAAGGGTTTAATGCTATGGGTAGGAATAACAACAGAGCTCAAGTGGTAGAACAGGGAAATGCTCAGAATGGGTTGAATGGTCTTCGATGCTACAACTGCAATGAGAAGGGACACCTGGCTAATGCATGCCCAAAGCCAAGGACTAGGGGCAGTGCTTACTTCAAAGAGGCTCTTCTTTTGGATCTTAAGGATGAAGCTGGTGGATCTCTCACAAACAAAGAACAGAGCTTTATGGCAGATGCAGACTCAGATGATGATATGGAGGACTTGCAGGCCAATGCAGCTGTTATGTTGATGGCTAATATGCAAGAGTTACACATGAGTGAAACAGGCCCAGTGTATGACACTGATGGCTTGTCTCAGGTACCCGAACAAACCATCATCATATCTGAACTAATATCTCCGCCAATATCTGAATCCGGCACGGATCAGACTGTTCAAAATGAGTCATCTACATCTCAGTCTGACGATTTTCAAGTTAACCCTGTAGTTACATTTGACGATCAAGATGACCTTATGGTTTCCTTTGATAATCAAATTGACTCCGTGGTTGTACTTGAGGATCTAAATAATGATCATGCTGTGACTCACGTTGAACAAGATGAACTGTTGCCTCATCCAGATTTTGATCGATTAATTCAAGACCATCAAATCAAAATGGAGGAATGTTATGCATTAAATAAGGACTTAAAAAGCAAAAATGCACTGTTAACCAAGGATTTTGAATGCTTACAAATGCAACTCAACTTTTTCAAAACTCAAGAAAACCGTGAAAAAGGTTTTGAAGCCGCTTTTGCTAAATCTCATCAAAACGAAAAATATTTAGAGAGACAGATGCGTGATCTAGCCGCTTTGAAGAATGCTTTGTTGTCTGAAATAGAACAACTGAAACATGAACATAAAAGGCAAATTAACGCTCTCACCTTGGAAAATCAACAATCTAAGGCTGAGTTGTTAAATTGTCAAAAACAGTTCTCAGCATACAAAAAGCATTCAACAAATCGGGTAGATGACCTTCTTGCAGAAATTATTGGCTTGCAAAACAAAATTAAAGAGTTTAAAACTGTTGTTTACAAACATGGTGAATCAGTAACAGCTATTGAAAAGTTTACGTTAAAACCCAATCCGAAAGGATATGGACCAAATTTGGCTGATTACAAACCAAAGCTTTCACTAAAAACATTCAAACGAAATCCTGAAGTTTCCAGTGCAGAATATAAAATTAATGATACTGTTATGAGTGTTGTTGAATATCATCGTCAAGAGGAATTAGATGCAGAAGACGAGAGTCGATCAAAATTAAAAACAGTTGTTTACAACAAACCTTTTAATTATTCAAAACCGGTCACTTTTGTCACACCAACGGATTCTACTAACACACCAAGGGTTATCATCAAAACACCTGAGTCTTCTAATGTTAATCCCCAACCAGACTATGCACAAATTTATGGTCCTTTACCTTCAATCAATGAAGTAAACTCAAAACCTGAAAATCGCAAAATTCTTAGATATTTTGATATTTTCATGGCTGACCTCAAAACTTTAGAACATGAGATAGAACATCATTCTGAAATCAAAGTTCAACACTTTCAATCGCCTTTAGCGCGAGAACAAAGAGACATTTTTCAGAAAAATCTTTTACCAAATGTTAAAAATTTGAAAAGTTGTGCATTAGCTTGGGAAAAGGATTTTCATAAGGAACTTGGAGTGATGAAGGTCGTTTTCGAGAAAACTGAAACATCTATTTCTAATACTAAACGCAAAAAGAAAATGTTGAGAAAAGATGTTGATCGACTCTTGGAAGATGTTATCTGTGCTGATATCCATAATGTTGTGTTATTCTATTCTTTGCCACATGCATCTGATTATATCTCTGCTGATAATGTTGACTCTGTGGTAACTGTTGAGAATACTGATAATGTGCTTCAGATCGAGTCTTTAAAAGCTGAAAATAAACAATTACTTAACGAACTTTACAATGCAAAACGTCGTCTTCTTTGGTGTGAAAAAGATATTCACAATCATCAACTTAGTTTTCAAAAGAAAATCGCTCAATTGAGTGCAAAATCTTCTGATCCTAAAATTGAGCAACTGGATGATCAAAACGTGTCTTTGAAAAGTCAAATCTCAAAATATGAACAAGAACTTGTAAAAGTTAAACAGGAATATGGTGTCATATTTGATTTACTCAATAAGACTCGACATGAAGCATCAAACGAACTTGATCACTATCTTGCTCACACTAGAGATATCATGAATTTTGCTGGTAATATTCGGTCTGAAAATCAAGATTTGATTCACACTATCTCTAAGCTAAGAGAAATGTTAGGAAAGTATGAACAACTTCCGCCAACCATCATTAAGAGATTAGCACCAGTCACACTTAGTAATCGTGCACCTAGAATCCCTACTACCAAATCACAAGTTGCTAACGTGCTTCCTTCTACTGAAATAGGAATAGTTGCGTCTTTTCCAAACGTCCGCACTTCACAGCCTAGGAGCACTCAATCGAAGAATAGGAAGTTGCGACCTAAGAAAAGATCAATAAGGAATGCTAAAGTAGAAGAACACCCTAGGACTATGAATAAGACTCACGTTGCTTCCACTATAGATGTTGCGTCTGGCAAATGTAATAGCAATAGTGATGTAACGAATGTTAAACCTTTAAGCACTTTTGATATTCAGTCTGATGCACCTTGTGTTATTTGTCGTAAAATATGAATTCTGATTGTCATGACAAATGTGTTGCTAAAGCTATAATCTCTCGGTTTTGGAATCCTAAGAATCGGAATACCTCTAGGCCCACTAATCATTCTAAGTCTGTGCTTGGTAGACCGCCTTCTTTAGATTCTAAGGCAACTATTGCTGTCACTGTAGCTCCAGTTTCACCTCCTAAGAATGTAGTACCACCTAGTGCATTCACTAAGACAAAAGCAAAGAGTAGTTATAGATGGCAGAAATGGATATATAACACACTAGGATTTAAATGGATGCCTAAAGTCATTAATGTGTGCATGTCTCATATACCTGCTTCGGAACCCTCTAACATTTCGGGTTCCACATCTACTTCTATTCCATCTGTGTCGTCTGTGTGTAATGCAGGTGATACAGATCATTCTCTGGATTGTTGATAGTGGATGTTCCCGACACATGACAGGCAACCTTAAACTGTTATCAAACTTTATTGCAAAGTTCATTGGCACTGTCAGGTTCGGGAACGATCACTTCGCAGCTATCATGGGCTACGGAGATTATGTCAATGGGAACATCGAAATCAGCAGGGTTTACTATATGGAAGGCCTCGGTCATAATTTGGAGGTTGCTTTCAGGGAGAAAACTTGTTTCATTCGTGATCTACAAGGAAATGACCTTATGTCTGGCTCACGTAATTCTAGTCTCTACACTATCTCAATGCAAGACATGGTTGCTTCATCTCCCATCTGCTTACTTTCAAAGGCAACATCAACAAAATCCTGGCTATGGCACCGTCGTCTCTCACATCTAAACTTTCAAACCATCACCAACCTTGCTCGACACAAACTAGTTGAAGGTCTCCCACGATTCCGGTATTCAAAAGATCACCTTTGCTCAGCCTGTGAACAAGGGAAAAGCACTCGTGCTCATTTTCCTTCAAAGGTGGAACACAGCTCTCAGCATGTGCTTCATCTTCTTCACATGGATTTGTGTGGCCCGATGCGCGTGCAAACGATCAATGGCAAACGCTACATCTTAGTAATTGTTGATGACTACTCACGATGGACTTGGGTCTACTTTCTTCGAAGCAAAGACCAAGCTCCACAAATGATCATCACCTTTCTCACGAAAATACAGGTTCAGCTCCGCAACACCGTCAGGATAATTCGAACAGACAAAGGAACTGAATTTGTTAACCAAACCCTTCATGAATTCTATGAGAAAGTGGGAATTAAGCATCAAACATCTATTGCACGTACACCTGAACAAAACGGAGTTGTTGAAAGACGAAACCGAACGTTAGTGGAAGCTGCAAGAACAATGTTAATCAATGCTAAAATTCCAGAGTACTTGTGGGCAGAAGCCGTCTCTACTGCATGCTATACTCAAAACCGTTCTATGATCACAAAACGCCACAACAAAACACCTTTCGAGCTTGTCCACAACCATAAACCGAATCTCAAACACTTTCATGTATTTGGATCCCTTTGCTATCCGAATAATGATCGTGATGATTTTGGAAAGCTCAAAGCCAAAGAACACATTGGAGTCTTTATTGGATATTGTGAGAATTCTAAAGGTTACCGGATCTGGAATCGTCGTACAAAACAGGTGATGGAAACGATTCATGCTCATTTTGATGAACTCACCGAAATGGCTTCTGCGTATAACAGCTTAGAACCCGGTCACAACCGTTTAAACTTCCCCCAACCCCCATCATCAGCTGAACAAAGCCCCCAGCTCACTCGTCAACAAATGGAAAGGTTATTTGCTCCTCCGTTCAGTGACAATATTGATGAACGTGCTCTAGGTGTATCCGCTGTTTCCGCTGCACAACCTGATAATATTCCTATACCTGATACACCTGCTACAACAACTACTGTTGAAGATGCACCTACACCAGTTGACTCCAACACAACAGTTGAACACACCGCTTCCAACAATGATGAACCAGCTAATGATATTCTGAATGAAGTACCCCCACCTGCAGATTTTGATCCAAATGCGTTCTTCAACCCGTTTGCTAATGAGACTGCTGCACCAGATGTCGCGGAATCTTCAACAAACCATTTGAATCCTCAGAATCTGCACAATGTATACCAACATCAACCCTCTATACATAGATGGACAAAAGACCATCCTCTGGCTAACATTATTGGCAACCTGAATCAACCAGTCGTTACGAGACAACGTCTTCACACAGATGGTGAACATTGCATTTATGCACTCACTGTCTGCCAATCTGAGCCTAAAAACATTAAAGACGCAATGACAAAAGACAACTGGATTGAATCCATGCAGGAAGAACTCAACCAATTCAAACGTCTTGAAGTATGGGAACTGGTTGAAAGACCAACAGGGGTCTACGTCATTGGTCTAAAATGGATTTGGAAAAACAAATTGGATGCTGAAGGGAACGTTATCCGAAACAAGTCACGTCTAGTTGCTAAGGGTTATCGTCAGGAAGAGGGAATAGACTTTGAAGAATCTTTTGCTCCGGTTGCTCGTCTTGAGGCTGTTCGGATATTTCTCGCGTTCGCGGCTCATATGAATATGACGGTCTTTCAAATGGATGTCAAAACTGCGTTTCTCAACGAACAACTGAAAGAAACGGCTTATGTCAGCCAACCCGACGGATTCGTTAATCCAGAGTGCCCGAACCATGTCTACAAACTGAACAAAGCTCTTTATGGTCTCAAACAAGCCCCTCGGGCATGGTACGATAAGCTATCATCTTTCCTCATTGCTAATAATTTCACCAAAGGCTCGGTTGACCCAACTCTTTTTATACAATATCACGGGGCACATATCTTAATTGTTCAAATTTACGTGGATGACATCCTTTTTGGGTCGACACATAAAAAGTTTTCAACCGATTTTGCAAAACTAATGAAGAAAATTTTGAAATGTCCATGATGGGTGAACTTACGTTCTTTCTAGGACTGCAAGTTCATCAATCACCCCGTGGTATTTTCTTGAGTCAGTCCAAATATGCCCTTGAACTGTTAAACAAATTTGGAATGACAACCTGTGACACTTATGCCACACCAATGGCTCATACCAAGAAGTTAGATGCTGATTTACATGGGAAATTAGTTGACCCTACCAAATACCGAAGTATTATTGGGTCTCTTATGTATCTAACAGCTAGCAGACCTGATATTGTCTTTGCCGTTTATCTATGCTCCCGTTATCAGTCACGACCAACTGAAACCCACCTCTCTGAGGCTAAAAGAATCCTATGATACATCAAGGGAACCATTAACTTGGGGATCTGGTATCCGAAGGATTCTGGTTTTGAACTAATCGCCTTTTCAGACGCTGATCACGCAGGATGCTTAGACTCAAGGAAAAGTACTTCAGGAGCTCTACAATTTCTCGGTGATAAACTGGTGTCTTGGCAATCAAAGAAGCAGGATTGTACATCGCTGTCATCAACCGAAGCAGAATATGTAGCCATGTCGTGTGTTGTGCTCAAGTCATATGGATGAGAACACAACTCAAAGACTATGGTTACATATTTGACAGAATCCCGATGTACTGCGACAATCGGAGTGCCATTGCGATCTCGTGCAACTCAGTTCAGCACTCGAAATCAAAGCACATCGATCTTCACTATCATTTCATCAAGGACCACGTGGAACAGGGTACCGTTGAATTATACTTTGTGGGTACTGAATACCAATTGGCAGATCTTCTCACCAAAGCCTTGCCTCCCGCTAGGTTTAATGAGCTGATCCACCGGATTGGTATGAGGTGTTTGACTCAAGAGGAATTGGATGACCTCTTAAAACAGTCTTAAAAACCTGTCAAACACCAAAACTCTCTTTTGTAAATAAATTTTTCAAAAACAAAATACAAAAATATAAAATCTTATAAAACAACAAAAATATTCCTCTAATCTATAATCTTTCAACATGGCAAGTACATTTCTTCCTTCAACACTATAATCTTTCAAAATTCAGTATTTTTTACGATCAAGTGTTGAGGGGGAGAAAATTTTCACTTAACTGTTTCAAAACATCCGTGTACTTGCATGTTATCATATCCCGGTTGGTTATTTTATCAATGGTGGTAAATTTTCTGATTCAATGACACTCCTCAGACTAAAATTAATAACCTTTCACTATTTTCTAGAGTCGAGGGGGAGTGTCGTCAAGTTTCTTTCTTAAAAACCTTTGTTTGGTAACCAAAATGGAAGTTAAATGGCTTTGTATGAAAAAGAAAAGGTGGAGGGACCAAAACTGTCATAACCTTAAAGTTATTTTATACAAAACACCCCACCTAACTCATATACTTCACATTTATTTTTCCAACCAACTAAAATCCTACGCCTAAAAATCCTTCTACAAATCTGTGTTTTGGATCATCAATTTGTAAGTGGTTTTATGATCTTAACGTGTTTACAAACATAGGTTTTGATTCTTATACAAAACCAACGGTCAAATTTTGATCTATGTTTGATTTAGTGTTCTACGCATAAGCGTATGAACACTCAATCAAGAATGGGTGTTTGTGGTTATAAATATTGTGTCAAAATGTTTCTTTTACATCAATAAACACATTTTCATCACCTAAACATACCCAGAAACACGAATTAATGGTTTTTGAATATTAGGGTTTATGAGTCGATTTGGGTATTTTCGAATGTGAAGTGTTTTGGTCAAAAAGATTGTTGTGTTATGCTTATGTGATGTTGAAGTGATGATATCCATGCCTTATAACCACCCAGAAACCCTAATTGATTCAGAATTAGGAATTAGGGTTTAATGTTCTAAAAATTGGGTATTTTTGATTCATCTCGAACTAGATGTTAATACTTGGTTTAAAGACTCTCACAACACTCTTAAACTACCAGAATAAGTATGGTGCAAATCCTATGGTTAAAATTCATACGCGTAATTCTTAAACCCTTAGGGTTTTGACTTACGCGTATGACTTTCTACGCGTAACCTTTAAACGAATGCTTTCATGCCATGATCTATTATAGAATGAGTGTTAGTGTTAATATTGATCTTATGATGATGTTATTTTAGGTTTGCTACTCGTAATACTCAGAATCAAGGTTATTGAAACTCTACGCATAAGGAATACCTTACGCGTAGGCAGTTATGCGTAAGAGAAATCCTACGCGTAACTACTACGCATAAGGTTCTACAAAGGGACTACGCGTATCCTGTGAAGGATATGCGTAAACAGTGACTCTACGCATAAGGTCTACTCTTACGAGTAAGCCTTACGCGTAAAGTCTGAATACGCCTACGCGTAAGCTCCACGCTTAAGGTCCCCCTTTCCTACGCGTAACTTTTCTTACGCGTAAGTTAGGATCCTACGCGTAAGCTTTCGTCTACGCATATGTCATTACTGTTTATGCTTAACTTTGCCAAAACTACGCTTAACCCTGGATTGACCTTCATAATGAATTGTTACGTGTACAAACTTGTAAATAAACTAATCATAACGTCACGAATCCAATAATGTCACTAATAACTTAATCGTTTGATATGTTGTGAACAATAAGTGATAACATAAACTTTAAAACTTAAAGTTAACTAACTCACGAAACATTTCACGACGTCATTAGACTATTGGACAAACAAGTGACTTAGGACTCGTAACAATCATTATCACTGTACATTCAATAACTAGGCAATAAAACCTTCTGTTGACTAACATTATGTCTTTCGATATGTTGGTTCTTTTGGCTAATGTTATTTCAGATCACGACATGGCTGAACAAATGAATGTGGATGCATCAGAAGTTCTTACAATTGCTGATATCTTTCCAGAGGGTTATCCAAGAAAGCTTGGAAAGAACAACCTTAGGGTTGACTTTGACACCCTCACATGCTCAGAATCTTCTTGTCTCATTGCAGTGGATATTCTCAGGAATCATCCCTACCAGAACATGCTCTCACACTCTGCCACAGTTCCAGAGGTCTACATTCGACAATTCTGGGATTCTATGCAGAGGATCACTGGTCAAAATGCTGTAAATGTGACTCTTAATCACAAACAAGTCACTATCACTCCTGATGACTTACGAGCTGTTCTCATCATTCCAGACATCGCTCCAACCGACTTCTTTGCTACCCCTACTGAAGAGACTGTCTTGCAATTCTTGATAGATATTGGTTATGATGAAGCTAAAGGAATCATTTCTAAGCACTCTCACGTGGAGCTGAAGAATATTCCTCAACCATGGAGGACACTTTATATGATCATCACCAAATCAGTCTCTGGTCGTGACAGTGGCTATGAGCATCCCAAGCTCATGGAACTGCAAATTTTCTGGTCGTTGATCAACAAGAAGGACATTATAATTGAAGCACTGCTATGGGAAAATATGATGCTGTCTCATAAGAAGCTTGGCTCCAAAATTCCCTATGTCAGATACACCAAACTGTTGATCCAGAGAGCTCTTGGACTTCATCCTGATATTCCCATGAGACTCAATGACCCAGATAATCATGACATCTTGACTGAGCCCATACTATCTGTCAGAATCAAAGAATCGTCTACGAAGAAACAGGGTGCTGTGTTGCCCGATCACCTTCTTACAAAGGAAATCAAAAAGCTGGAAACGTACAAAAGGTATCGGGTAGCCGTAAAAGAAGGAAAAGTTGGCCATCTTGATGAAAAGGCTTCTGGGACACCTACTCGGAGAACCAGAAGAGGCAGTGCTGGAAGTGCATTAAGCATAGAGAGTCAAAGGAAGTTCCCCAAGAGGAACCCTCCTTCAAAGAGGATTGTTCCATCTAAGGAAGCTACTCCCATCCCAATTCCCAAACCCGAACCACAAAGAAAGCTTTTGGACGAAAGCTCTGAAGGTACTGAATCAGATGAAGAGATTACTTACTCTGAAACTGCAAAGGATGACACTCCATTCATACCAAAACCTCCAAGTCCTCAAGCTGATAAAGGAAAAGGTAAGACTCCTGCATTGGTGCCCTATGATGAAAGCTCTGAAGAAGAAGAAGAGCTACTGGATCAATCCTACAGGAAGAAGTTTAATTTAGTTAGACACATTCAAAAAGCCGAAGAATTTGCAAAAGACCAAATGGGTGGCCCCGGAGGATCAAGTGGTGCTGCCCACTCCTCACCAGATCCTGATGCGGTTAATCGACCCGATAGGGGATCTGGTGCCACCACTCTTGTGCAACAACAAACGCTTGTGGAGGTGTCTACTGAACATCACACTGAGGAACCAGAAAAGGATAAGACTGAGAAATAAATGACTGAGGAAGAAGCTAAGGATCAGACGGAAGAACATGCTAAATCTGGACAAGATGATGAAGAGAATTATGATGATTATCTTCTCAAAAGTCCAACTCGTTCCAAGGAGGATACTTCTGCACCTCCAAAGGACCCCGAGTCTCCTCATGTCTCATCCTCATCGTATTCTTCTTCTCATTCATCACCACCACCATCAAAGAGATCAACCAAATCATTATCCAAATCTGTGAAGAAACCACCTCGATCTTGGATCTCTCAGACTCATCAAAGAATTTTGAAAGCTGTCCAACAAGTCAGAAAGAAAGACGTGCTCTATAGAAAACTGAATTGGTTTGCTGAGCAAATACAGTACTTAAATGATGAGAAAGAAAAGATGTAGAAAGAAAGGGAATTTGTTCAGAAGTTCATGAAAAGTCATCGTAAAGATTAACTGAACGAAATGATCGAAGGTTACACTAACAAGTACCTTCAGGATATCGTCCCTAAAGTCACAAAGGAGATGTTTACCAGACAACTATATCCGAATCTTATGCAGATAGCCAAGCAAACTATAAGATCCACACCTTTAACCGTCACAATCAATCCATCTGATCCTGTAGTTTTCTCGGATAATGAATTGGTGGCCAAGCTTGTCACACAAATGTCTACACGATCTAGGACATTTACTTCTGAGGAAGGAAAGCTGTTTCAAGCACTGCTGGACTACCAACTCAAAGAAGCATGTAGATTCGAAGCAGAAAAGTCTAAACGTCCTAGAGACGATGAAGACAAGGATCAGGATAAGCATGATACAACTAAACGTCAGAAGAAGTCTGGTGAATCATCTTCTATGTTACCTCCTCTCCAACAGACTTCTACTCAACAAAGATCTCCTCCTCGTTCTTCTACAGATAAACCTCAAGACGATTCCGAGTTACCACCCATGACTCAGAAATCGGTGATCACTTTGCGTATACGGGTGGTGACGATGAAGAGGTCCTTGAGTCCCTACAACAACCCACTTCTCCCAAACAAGTTCAGAAACCAGAATCATCATCTAGGCCTTCGAAAAAGAAGAAGAAGAAGACGCATCAAACTGACGTCGTATCCTGGCTAGATGACGATAAAACTGAAGAATTTGAATGGTTCTCTACTCTTGTTAACAACACTCCCTACCCTGAAGAAGGTCAGAATTTGGTAGACGGTAATACATTGGAGCATGCAAAACTGTTGCAAGAAAAGTTCCAGGTGAAGAAGATGACGAAATCTGAGTTGAAGCGAATCAAGAATGAAGCATTCCAACTTCTAAAAGACAGCTCTGAAAGTGCCCTCGAGGTCGAATATCACCTTGACAACATTGCTCGAGCTATGTCTAACAACATGGATTGGCTCAACCCGGAAGCAAACAGTGACTTCACAAAAAGGGACAACCCTCCAAACTACACCGATTGGACCAAACCTCTACCGACCATTGGCCAACCAGATGAACCACGGATTCCCTTCCGATATTTCTTCAACAGAGACCTAGAATTTCTTCTCCATGGTGGCGATGGTTCAAGGAAATATGCTACATCTTTGACACCTCCATTCCCTGCAGCTATCTACTCAAACTGCATTGCCATTGAGGAACGTGCCAATAACTTGTTCTCCAACACAGTGGAAGCATACGACCGCGATGCATTGTATGGGATTCATCACTACAGAAGCTGTCAGGTTCAGAAGTCACAACATGCAGTGTTTAGTACTAAAGACATCGTTGCCATCCAACATGTTGGTCTTTCATCCAAATGGGACTACACTTTTCTCAAGAAGATTGTGGTCAAAAGACAGGATGAAAGGGATTATGCATTATGTGAAGCTGACTTTGAGAATTTGTCTCTCAACGATATTGAAGACATGTACCTTGCCAAAGTACAGGGTCGCATGAGACAATTTTCAACCGAAATACAACGAGAATTCATCAAGTCACTGCTCATTTTCATCAGACGCATAGTCATAAAAGAACGTGTTGAAGATCTTCAGCTAGCAGTTGAATCATATCAGACACGTGTCAACTTCACTCCACCACAGTTTGATCTTCCCGATATCAACCAGCTATCACAATTAACGCTCATCAACAACCCGTTTGGTGTCGTTTATCGCAGTGAACTTCATCGCAATTGCTTGATGGCGTGTAATGAGCTTCACAAATTTGGAGATCATACTCTGAAGATGGTTAGGGACGGATTGGCTTATCGATTGAAGGATATACGTGAAAACATTGGGAACCCTAAGCGATGGAATTCTAAGGATCGGAGGAATGTGAGAAGGATCATCACCATGATTGATGAACGGTTGTTCAGAAGGGATCAGTTCAGACGATTGGAGAGCTATGTTGGTGGTCGACCCAGGATTAACATAACCGGCTTTCAACGCCCTGTGCACACTCCTGGGAACATCACTGCACTTCCTGGTACTCCTTGAATTGTTTCTTTCATATAATTTTGGATGAGTGATTATATATGTCTATGGCTTGTGCACACATAACAGTGTACAACCCGTTCTTGTAAAGAAAGGACCCTGTGGTACGCCTCAGTGCCACAATCCTTATAAAAGGAGCGAAAGCTTCTTACTTTTGATTAAAACCTATGAAACCTTTCACTTTTCAAGGTTTTGCTCAAAAGGACAAGTACTTCCCCATATAATTTTCAAAACCTCAACCGTTTATATCACTTGTTGAGGGGGAGTATTTGCGTTAAAACTTTGTTCACAAATTGTTCATAGTGGTCATCTTCCCGCAACACTCGAAATGGTCATATTTATTGTCAACTTTTCAAAAATAATATTTGATATGCCATTTTTGAGGGGGAGAAAATTGTGTGATAAGAAATATGTTGTGCAAAATGCAAATGAATCTGTGTACTTCAGATTTAACCAACGAATTGACGGTACTAAACTGTTAGTAACTCGAAAAGACTTGTACTGGACGGGTAATAATTTCAAGCTAGTTCGCTAGTAATGTAAACGTGTCTCGCAAAGGACTTGTCCAAGTAGAAAGTACCATTCGAGACACTCTTGGTAGACATGAACTCTGACGGGTATGACAACCTTTTGAGGTTTGTCTACACCTTCAAGGTAGTTATTAGAGCTAGTTGTCACCTAAAAGCTGACAATGTAACTCTTTAACTATGCAACGTAACCGTGTCTCGCGGGGGATTGTCTATCTCCAGTGGATCAATTCAAAATGTGCGCGCTCTTTCCTCACTGTGCATTTAAACCATTAAAACTCTTAAGCACATGTGGAGGGGGAGTATTTATGCAAAATCCTATCTCTCACAGTGGTTCAAACATGTTTTTCATTAACAAACCCTTTGAGAGATTCTTAACAACAGTGGTTTTAATGGCAACATAGGTTAGTCATGGAGTTATAAGGTGACTAAGGTTAGGTATAACCATCCTATGATCCGCCAGAGCCGGAGGGATCTACCCAAGGACATCACAAATAGTTAGTACTTAGAAGTCCTTAGGTACGATTATAAAAAGGAGAAAATGAGAATCGGAGAAAGAAGGAGTTGAAGAATCAAAAAGAAATGCAAAGAAAAGGGTGAAAAGAAATAGCCCTCCAGATTATTCAACTTAGGGCAGACACCGGGTTCAATTCATATGCTACTGGTTGTCACTTAGTAACACCGGTATTGAAGATTAAAAGTCGTCATGGACCCAGTGACGCATGCACTAAACCTTCTTAGCCACTCAAGTTTTTCTCAACAGAAGCTTGTTTCATTCTCACAGGGAACCCTAAGTAAACTATTGGCTTTCTCTTAGAGATCGCTGGTATTGAAGAAGGAGACCCTCTCCCTAGTCTCCGCTCAGGAAAACCAAAATGCACTATTGAGTCTAGAGCCACGAGATTCATCAAAAGATCTCTTAGGCATACTTGACATTTTATCACTTGATGATCAACAAATAAGATCATCAGTGGTTAATATCGAGTCCTTCACAGATCTTAGCAATCTGTCGAGAACATTTATGAGAGGTTCACAACTGTGATCCTCAGTGATTGAATGGAAACTCCTGCCAGGGTCAACATCAATCAGCCCTGACAGCAGGTCACTTCGGTAACTCCCCGTGGATTACGCGGAGTGTGTCTCAAACGGTCTACAGTCGTGAGGTGATGCTTCGGTGTACCTCAGCGACTCATCTGAACTGTAGATGTACTTCGGCACATCGCGTTATCTCACTTGTGGGACTCCAGTTCAGGAACGGCCTTTGTAAGAATTAGAGTTGTGTTTTCACACTATGCTGTTAACACTCTCGAAGTTCAAACTTGTAAGTGCCGGAATCCGCTTATTACTAACCGTTTGAAATGTTTTCTTCTTATGGAAGCTCCGGAGCGGGATGATCGTGCTGATTCTTCTCATGCTCACGCCAACATCATCACTAATGGAAGTTCTATCCTAAAGCAACACAACCGTCAGAATGATTCTTTGTCAAACCAAAGAATCTACAAAGTTAAAGACTTAAAGAACTTCATCAGTATTGAATTCCAACGTCAAAGAGCGTGTGAGCATGTTGAAGAATGACGTGGAGACACTGGAGCAGCGAAGCAGACCTGAGACAGAATTGATGCAGACAACAACATACTATCACTTTCACCACAAAGAACAATGATCAAAGAACAAAGTTAAAGATGACGTCAAAACATAACCGTTCAAAGAAGACAATTTCTCTACACTGGGGAGATTGTTAAAATCAAGACAATTCTTCTCACAAGAAAGAAAAATGTCAGAAGACGTCAGAGCTACTATTACATCAACGCCTTCACCGTTCATCACCAACACTTGAGGGGGAGATTGTTGGAATCACTCCTAAACCATAATCAAGTGTTAGTAATTATTATGTAATAGTTAGATTTATTATGGCCTTTATGTTTGTTATTAGCCTTAAGCTTATGTAGAAGGCCCATGAGCTTAGGCCCAAGCCCATTTAAGAAAGGATGGAAACTAGGAGTGTTGCCCTAGCTTTCCTCCTATAAATACCTTATGTAAACCTTCATTTGAAGGTTGGTTGTTCAAGTTTTTCTCTTTCACTCATACCTACGCCTAACCGTCTCTTTATACGTGTTTGTGTGTGTGTGATACTTGTTCAATCGCCTCATCTCCTTTCTTATAAGCTTGTGTTTGTAAAACTAGTGACCTATCAACACCTATCCCAGCTGCACTGTATCGGTGCGGCTAAAATCACCAACTTTGAGGTTAACTGCCATTTACTGGCGATTAAACCTACTATCCATCTATTCCGCGCGTTTTATCACACGACGTGGTCACACGGGTGGGTATCCTTTGCTAAGTGCTCTGGTAGGCTTCAGTGTTATACTGAAAAACTAGACGCGCTTAGAAATTGGAGGGAGTCATTTTTCTGGGTAGATGACTCGTGCTTCCCATGGCGTTATAATTTCTACACCCAGGGTTCATTGCTGAAGGATGAGCGCCCCCTTCCTGGACTATATAGTGTGGAGGATGCGAAACTGATAAACGCCAACCGCATCCCCATTAGTTCCTATCCTGAGGAATTTTTGGTACATATGGGCATTAGTCGTAACTACTTTGGTATGCCGGATGAGATACCAATCTTCTTAGGCGCTAATGGTCAGGGTGGGTGCTCGTCCTTGCGCATCCGTTTTTTAGTTAATGTAAGAGCCTTTTTTTCCTTTTGCACATTATGTAACATCTTTATTTGTTGGCTTCTGTTGCGCAGAGATGGATCTTTTCACAGTTGTGCAGCTGGCAAGGCCACGCCAGGTCGACGTGGGAGTGCGCGCACTGAGGGAAGGAGAAGAGCCTATTCTAGAGGCCACTAAAGGGCGCACTCTGGAAATGAATGTGGGAGAAGAGGGGACCAGTTCATCAGTTGCGTTGGAGGCGATCCCCCTCCAAAGCATTCCGAGCCCCAGGGCTCCTTCTCCACCTCCGCAAATGAATGTGGCTGGAGGCGCGGAAGAAGAAGAGGAGGAGGAGGAGAGCGCAAAGTTGAAGCGCAAAAGAGCACCTGGTGGTGATGGCGCATGGCCGTCCAGGAAGAAGCGTCCTGTCGTTTTTGATGTGGAGTCATCCTCAGATGACGTCTCCCCCCCCCATCACCTAATGTGACTCTGTCGCCGTAAGTTTGTTATCATCTTTTGCAATTTTTTTTTATTGCGCATTCCCTGTTATGTAGATAACGATTAATCTCTTTCTATTTGTATGCAGTGTGGAGCGTACTGGGGATTCGCCTCCACGGGTTAGTCCTGTTGTCGAATCTTTTGGACCAAAGAGCCAAGGTGCTGAGCCATTGGCGGCTGGGGACGCGCCAATGGAGCAGCTTGTTGAGGAGTTGGCGCTGGCTGCTGCGCATCAAGCCGCGCTTGTGGGTAAGCTGAAGAGCAAGGTTTCTAGAGAGGGCGGCTAGGTTGCGTTGCTGGAGGCACAATTGGCCAGTGCTAAAGCTGAAGCTGAAGGGTTAGGTGCATACGCCCAAAAGCTTGCAGAGGAAAAGATGGCTCTGTTAGGGCAGATAAATCAGGAGCATGCTGAGTCAGCAGGGTATAAGGCTTCGTGTCTCTGGGTGATAAAATATCTGGAGAAGGGCAAGGATACGTTGACCTCGCAGTTGGAAGATTTTGGTGCCACTGTGAGCAGTGCTCTGAAAACGCAAGAGATGAAGCTGCGTAAGCTCAGTTTGGAGTATGATGAGGAACTATATCCTCATCTCATGTCTGCCATTGCTGAGCGCAGGTGGCTCATCAGCCATGGCCTGCGCCTTGCTGCTCTGAGCACCCTTGAGTCCAAGGAAGTGGTGGACGCATTTGGTGGGGTGGTCCAATGTTCCTTGGCGAGAGGGAAGTCAGAGGCTGTGGAGGCGCTGCAAGAAGCTGACTTGCTGAAGGTGCCTGCTGAAAAGGTACCTGGTTATGATGCGCAATCCTATGATAACCTGGTTGCTGCTATGGAGAGGATGAAGGCCTTAGAGCTTCCCATGATTGCTGAAATGGAGCGCGACTAGGATTATCCCATAAGTCTTATCATGGAAGGGTTGACTTTAGCGCGCCATCGTACTGATAATGCAGAAGCGCAGCCGGACTATTTTTTGAAGCCCAATGACTCTCAGCTTCAAGTGCCTGTGTTTGCTCGCCCCAAGGACATTCTCAACCCCTTTGATTTAGAGAAAGAGATACCCTTGAAGGAAGTTTTGGAAGCGCACGCTACCAGACTCGCTAAAAAAGAAGGTATTACCGGTAAAGCGATTTTGTGCGGGGTTGGTGCAGCTCATCTCCCAAGGTCTGACGGGGTGCCAGTGAGTGTTGCCACTGTGTCGCGTCAAGAATCAGACTTGTTGAAGAGGCTAAGCGAGATTGGAGATGCTACAAGCAGCGTGGGGACTTCATCCCTTGAGCGGTCTAGGAGTATCTAGATAGGATCCTGTGTTTATAGACATCCTTTTGTAATAACCTGTAGTTATTAATAAAAATATCCTTTTGTTAAGTGCGTGTTAATATTATTGCAACTTGTAATGTGCGTACTTATCTGTTTGTCTTTGCGTAAAAGACGTGTTTGTTGTTTAAGGATCAAATTTGTACACAAGCGCAAATAATATGAGGAATTCATATGTATGAAGATCATAACATAATTTCTAAGTGATTGTATCATAGTCGTGTATGATATGATATGCAGCGTACTGTAATTATCATATTAAGGAATCAAGTGTCTTGGTTCCGAAGTTGTTAAACGTGCACCATATGCGTTGTTGCGCACCCGTCGTGGGATGCGTACAGAACTTATTCCAACGTCTTGAGAACAAGGTGTTTAACAAGGATACATGATCCAATGTTGATGGGTTTGCAACCCTCTTACTCAACGAGTTGTTTAGTAGGTTAACTCATCCGTTTACCATCGTGGGTTATTAAGTGCATGCACGCCATGTAGGCAAAAGATCAAAAATGTTAAGACATAAAGTATATGGAAATAACAAATTGAAATGTGTCGCGGAGTTAGCTAGAAACCGCGATGTTTTATTAATACTTGCAATTTGTTACGAAAGAAAATAAATAAGACATATGCCTAAGTAAAACAAAAGTAAATACACGGATATTTATTGGGAACTTCACTAAAGTGCTGGAGTGTCCGTGCGCTGGGCCGTAGCCATTCCTATAGGAAACACCTTTTAAGGTTGCAGATGTTCCATGTGCGTGGTAATTCACGACCATTCATGTCTCGTAGCTTGTACGCGCCTGTTCCTAATGCTTCGGTGACCTCATAGGGTCCTTCCCACTTTGGTACAAGTTTGCCCGTGTCTTCTGCGTGGCTTGCATCATTGGCGCGGTAAACGAAATCACCTGGTCTGAATGAAACACTTCGTACTTTAGCATCATAGTATCCCTTCATCTTTGACTTTGATCTTGCTTCGCGTATAGCTGCGCGTTCGCGCCTTTCGTCCAGCAGGTCTAAGTTGATGCGCCGTTCGTCGTCATTGGTAGCCACATTGATTTCAGCAGTACGAATAGTTGGCATCCCAATTTCGGCTGGTATGACGGCCTCAGTCCCATAGACTAGAGAAAAGGGAGTGTCCCTTGTGCTGTTTTTGATTGAAGTGCGGTGCGCCCACAAAACATGCGATAGTTCTTCCACCCACCTTCCTTTGTGCTTGTCTAGGCGTGCCTTAATTCCTTCACCTAAGCTCCGATTTGCCCGCTCTACTAAGCCATTGGTTTGTGGGTGTTTAACTGATACGAAGTGCTGTGTGATTTTCAACTTCTCACACCAGTCCTTGAACGGGTTGTCGCATAATTGTTTCCCGTTATCCGAGATGATTTCCCCAGGTAGACCGAAGCGGCATACAATATTTTCCCACACAAAGCGTTTCACCTGGTTTCCAGTGATTGTTACCACTGCCTTTGCTTCGATCCACTTGGTGAAGTAGTCAATGGCGACTACGAGGAATTTTAATCCTCCTGCTGCAACAGGGAAAGGACATGCGATGTCAATACCTTACTTGTAGAATGGCCATGGTGCCGTGATTGGTGTTAGCTCCTATTGTGGTTGGCGTAGAACGGGTCTGTGTACTTGGCAGTCGCTGCACTCTCTTATTAAGTCCCGCGCATCGCGGTGCATGGTGGGCCAATAGTATCCTGACCTTAAAGCGCGCGCCACCACGGACCGTGGTCCTGAATGCATGCTGCATGAACCTTCGTGGATTTCCCTTAGTACATAATTTGCTTGTAGGGGGCCAACACAGCGGAGCCATGGTTGCAGGAAGGAGCGTCGATATAGTATGTTGTCCCGAAGTTCAAACCTCTGTGCTGTGCGCCGTATCCTTCGGGCTTCCTTCTTCTCTTGGGGTAATACTCCCTTGCTTATGAATTCCACTATCGGTGTCATCCACGTAGGGCCGTCTTCTTCTATTACTGTGGATATTTCCATCTCTGAGATGGATTTGTTTTTTAACGTTTCCACCAGCACTTGTTTTGACAAGTGTGCAAAGCTTGTCGATGCGATCTTGCTTAGTGCATCAGCCTTTCGATTTTCCCCTCTAGGAACCTGCTTGATATTAAACCTGTCAAAGCCTTGGATTAGTGCCTTGGTCTTATCGAGATATTGAATCATATTTTCTTCTTTGGCCACGTTCTCGCCCAACACGTGGTTGGCCACTAGCCGGGAATCTACATCCGCTTCCAGGTTACTGATAAGGTTTTAAAAGGTACCATTTTGAGGGGTCGTTTAAGCCCTTATTTGATCACTTTTGTATCCGTTATTGCTTAATATCGTTCCTTTTCACTTTTTAGGTCTCTTGAAGGCAAAATGCTGGAATGGCACTTATTTGGACGAAAAGGCGCGAATATACGAAGAAAATGGCCAAAGTCAGAATCGAGACACTCAAAGCTGCTGAAAATAGAAGGCGACGGCGTCAGGTGTTAATTGCGACGACGTCGGAGGATTTTTGTGACGATACAGTAGCCAAAAACTCTATTTTCAAGTGACGACGTCGGGCTTTAAAAGAGTAGGCCGTTGCTACTCAGACAGCCTAGATGCAACCCAGACGACGTTAGAAGCTGAAGAGGACGGCATCACAGACATAAGGTGACGCCGTCGCAAGGTTAACGTAGCCAAGACGAAACCCTAATGACGGCGACACGACGGCGTCACAAAACATAAGGTGACGCCATCGCATATGTAATATTATATATAGAATCCGAATTTTTCAGTTTGAGGAGAGTCTTTTGTGGAGTAAAAACCTAAAACCGAACCAAGGGTGTCTTGTACAGTATTTTAGGGTTCCAAACCCTATCTTACATCAAGATAAGTATTTACTTCATCAATTTAATTATGTCTTTGATTATTTGTGTGTATGCTTGCATGTTCTCCATGTCCGGCTAATTTATTTGTGTGTTTGCTTAGGGAATATGAAACTTAATTATTAAATATTGATTGGTTGTTTCTTATCTTAGTTGATTAATGATCTAGTAATGCGATAGGTCATTCGTTGTGTACTTAATGCTTGATTCATCTTTGTGAACCTTAAAATATAATTACCTGAGGATTTTTAAGCTAAACCATCCAAAGAGTGCCTTAGAGTAAGAGTTTATTATCCCTAGTGGGTTTTGTAGACGAGACCCTTTGGTAAGTTCAAAGAGTTAGGGAGAAACGCATACCCTACAACTTTAGACACACAACGCAACTAAGAATAAGGACGTGACAACTCAACCATCAATAGGAGATAATTAAGGAGTAGTAAAACCTAAGTAAACACATCTTTAAACTATCATACGAGCACACATTAATTAGACATAGACTACCACCACCTTAGTTTAGAAAATTAGATAATAGTAGAGTAATCGGTAGAAATACCAACCCCCCAAATCCAATACCCGAGATTCGTACTTTTCAATTTCCTAAAAAACATAAAAAAGATAAAAAAATAATCTTCCTCAACCTTAACCTTAGCGTAGTAACTTCTCACTAGCATTCCTATTCCCCTAGAGAACGATATCAATACCCGTGGCTTACCCTAATACTACACTAAAACGATTAGGTTCACTGCTTAGGGTGTTGAAAAACTTGCTCGAAGAAAAGGAAGTTCCTTTGACCCCGAACGCGCTGTGTAAGCGTATCAAGTTTTTGGCGCCGCTGCCGGGGAATAGAATAGCTAGTTAGTAGTCCACTTCGTTTAGGTTCTTTGCTTGATTCCTATCAAGTAAATTTGTTTCTCATTTTTAGCTTTCTCTTAGTCTATCCCCCTTCTTCGTGACCTTTGTTCGTAACACCCATCACTTTTCATCATGAAAGATGATAACCAACCACCACTCATCAACCCACCACCAAATGACCCGCCAAGAGCCCGTACTCTTGGTGAATACTCAAGACCAAGCCACCTAGGCTATAGGAACACCATTGAGCTTCCCGACCAAGCCCAAACTACGGCCCTGCGATCCGACACCATCCGGTTGGTGCAAAACGGATGTGCATTCCATGGACTTCGTTCCGAAGATCCAAATCAGCATCTGAGGGATTTCCTCAAAATTGTCGATTCCATTGACCTTGATGCTACTACTCGGGAGACTACGCGCCTGCGTCTCTTCCAATTCTCTCTACGGGACCAAGCTAGTAATTGGCTTGAGCGACTTCCCGCCGGCTCCATCTCAAGTTGGGATGATCTTACCTCTCGCTTCCTTGCTCAATTTTTTCCACCGGGGAGAACCACCAAACTTAGGAGAGACATCTTGATGTTTCAGCAACTCCAAGGTGAGTCTCTCTACAAAGCATGGACTCGATTCAAAGAACTACTCCGTAGACTCCCCCACCATGGCATTGATCTTTGGCTTCAAATCCAAATCTTCTATGATCATACCGATTTCATCACTCGACGATCCATTGATCGAGCCGCTGGTGGAAGGCTCAGCGACTTTAACGCAGAAAAATCTTGGGATGTTATAGAGGAGCTTGCCGATCAAAGCTACGAAGATTGGAATGAATCTCCCGAAACTCCGATTAACGTGGTTAACGCCATATCAACTCCTTCTGAATCCTCCGATACCCTCGAGGAGCAATTGAGTGCCATTGAGAGAGGAATTGATTATCTTATGGAAAGGCAGAAAAGAACCCCCGTACAAATTCCTCAAGAAGCTGTCAAATTCGCCAACTCCACCAACCGCCCCACACCTTCTTCGGAGTCCCCAAGTCGTGAGCAAAACCCAAGTTCCGAAAGGTGCTTCCGTTCTACTTCCCCAATACCACTTTCACCAAGCTTCAAGGATCAAATGAGGGAGTACATGGCAGCTCATACGGAGAGATTAGCCAGATTTGAAGAGGAGGTTTATAGGCAGAGAGAGGAAATGCAAGCAAAAATGACTGAAATGATGAATTTGGTAATTGAATTTACCAAAACAAAGGTTCCCGAAAAGGTGCTCGTAAGAAGCAACGATTGCCCTCCCACTTCATTTGTTAACGCCGTTTCCATTATGCCCGAGAATGCAAGGGTTGAGATGTGGAAAACTAAGGAAAGCAAGAAGGAGGAGTCTGTGCCTAATGATGAACCTGAGACCATTGAGTACTACCTTAAGCACGAAATTAACAAGAAAACCATTGCAAACCAAGTAAACAACTTTAGGTACAATGAAGTTCTTAGGGAAGCTCTTGAAGGAAAAATGACGGAAGAAGAATATGACGCCTTACCTATGGAACCTATGTATGAGTTGGTTATAAAAAAACCGTTAACAAGAAAACGAGACACCACAGGGAATTTCGTGATACCAGTTAGCATCGGTGACATTGATAATATAAATGCCTTGGCCGATCAAGGGACCGATGTGAACATAATGCCATTATCAATCTATAATAAGTTAACTAAGGAGAAACCAGCCAAGACCGACCTTAGACTTTCCTTAGCTAATCATACTTATGTCAACCCCGTAGGAATCGCTGTAGATGTTCTAATTGAGGTGGCTAACATCATTTATCCGGTGGATTTCGTGATCATTGATGTTGAGGAAGATAAAAACGTACCCCTCATTCTTGGGACACCGTTCCTGGCCACCGCCAAGGCAACCATCAAATGCGGAGAAGGCATCATGATACTCAAAAGCGGGAAGGGGTACGCTAGGATACCCATCATCCCAAGATACCCTATTAAGATCATGGAAATGATTACGGGTGGAAATCGAAAAGCCCTGAGCAACAATGTTAAGAAGAAGATGAATGACTGGGAAAAAGGGCTTAGAGACTTTATGGTTCAAGGATTGCATGCGACGTTGTGGAAACCCGATAAAAAGTTAGGAAGCAATCCCACCTCAATACCTAAGGTACAAAAGGACCCTAAGGAATTTCTAGAGGGAGAAAAAGTGCTCTTGTATAGATCTCGGATAAGGGCATTACGAGGAAGAAACAAACCAAGATGGTTTGGGCCTTTCACAGTTAAGGAGACCAATTTAAAAGATAAAACCGTCGCCATAATTGACAGCGTTGGCAAGGAAACCACGGTGAGCATACAGCGTCTGCACCCTTTCAATGAAGGGAAAACAAAGGGTGAAGAGGGCGGTAATGAGAAAACGTAGGAGCACGACTACGAGTCTAGCTACAAGACTCTTAAATAAAGAAAAGCGCTTCGTGGGAGGCAAGCCATGCTTAATTGTTTGCTTGTTAGTGTCATATATCTTTTATTAATTGTTTATCCTCATGTTTAAATTTGTAAAAATGCTTTATTTTGTTTTTAACCTTGTCTTAATTGCATATAAAGGTATTTTACATAAGGGATAAGTGTAGGGAGGATTACACACGTTTTCAAAAGAAACGTAAACATGAGAATAACAATTAACCAAAAGATATATATGTTTATTTGTTCGAGTCAAATGCTTGTATCGGGTCATAATGGATGTTTTTGCAGAAATTTTTCCAGATTCTAAAGATGTAAATTTTCCAGAATTTTTTTTCTTCAGAAAATCGCAGAACAGTTTTTGTCAGGATAACCTGACGGCGTCAGGATTGCAACCTGACGGCGTCAGGAAGGAGTAAAAACATCAGATCATTTTTTCTCGTTTTCTGAGCTACTTATAAATTTTTGGAATTTCCAGGTCTTAATTTTCTTAGAAATTCTGTAAACATCCATTCCACAAGCATTATATCCTAGTTTAAATCGAGTCTTATATATATTATTACCGCCGATTTTACGCGAAGGTTTCGTTTGTTTTCTTCAAGTGTGCAGGTTTAATTTATCAAGAAGAAGTTACATAAGATTGAGGAGCTTTTCACGCATAAATTCTTCTTGGAAAGGATTTAACCACTACTTCACACACGGATCCTACTGAGCTAATCAGGGGAGTATTAGTTTCTTTCGTTTTTGATTACCCTCTTTTATCATAACTTTGATACTTTCGGGGAACATTGGGGACAATGTTCAGTTTAAGTGTAGGGAGGGAAAATAAAACGGGAACTTTGAAACTATGCTTATCCTTGATTATTTGCTTTGTCCAATTGTGATTGTGTAATAAACCATGAGAAAATGTCGGTTAGGGTAATTTTGGCACCAAATTTAAAATTTTTCATGACATAGGAGTGGGCCATTAGTCTTAACAAAAGCGTCTCACGGATAGGAAGTTATATGACTAGCACAAAACCCTTTACCACCCAAATTCCACCCAAAATGTGAGGATCGCCCTTAGATTAGTAGGAATTAAAAGCATTCATCTTCAATGCTTAGAGTGTGAACCGGTAGTATATTAGATTCTAGAACTTGTTTTGTGATGCATTCCGAGATCGGAAGTGAGACTACACTTGTGTAGTTAGGAATAACTAAATGATAAGAGGCATTAGGATAACCCTTATTTGATACCCGTAATATAATTACTTCTTCCACATCGGTTGAGTAATTCCCCCACACCCTTTGCGTTGTACTCATCTTTAGTACACGATACCCCTAGTTAACCCCTCAGAGCCTATCCTTTTTCGCGGTTCTCGTGATGTTTCGGTTTTTCCGGAATATCAATGAAGAGCATTGTTTACACCCCACCCCCAAATATACACCCAAATCGCCTTAGCCTACCCCTTATGCACTCACTTTTAGTGCAAATGTTTGTTATCACCCTAAACCCTTAGTTCAATTATCTGGTTACTTGCATGAGTTGCTAAGTCGAGTCATATCCTTTGTATACAGTTTTGGGACGATTGGGATTCATGGGAAAAGTTAAAGTTTATGAAATGACGGGAAGGGAACGTTAAATTCAAATTCCCTTTATTTGCGTAATAATGTACCCCAAGTGTTTTGATCTTTTCAATTCGGGTCAAATTAGTGTTAAAGTAATAAAAACTCAAGTGGAGGGATGTGCCTATAATTCCCTATCATTTTGATGTTACCGTAGAGGATGGTAGAGTAAAAGTGTATGAAAAAAAAAATCGAAAAAAAAATAGAAAAAGAGAAAAAGAAAAAAATAGAGTGTTAAAAAAAATACGGGCTACCATCCTACATCTATCCTTTAAATTTATGTTTGTTTATTTCCGTTACCTAGAGTTTTAGAGTGTCGAGTCTTGGCTTAGCAACGCCATTCCTCGTATGCATTTAACATAGAGATTTTTGACGTACCACCACTAAATAGCCTATCCCACCAAACCCTTGTTTCCCTACCGTAAGCCTGACATTACAACCCTTTAAAAGACCTCTTTGATAGTCTTTCCTAGGTGCTTACGCCAAAGCGATGGAGGTTTGATCTATTCTCAAGCCTATGGTAATCTATGTACTAGGACCGGTTAATGAGTGTTTATCTTCCATTTCCTATTTGTTATATTTCATATATACACCCGAGAGAAATGTGAGTATCCAAACACCCCATGTGAGGTGCTAGTATGTAATTTCCGTGCTTTTTATGACTTTTGCGGGGCTTATATGTGTTGTGGACAGTTTTAAATCAATGCTTCATGACCCCTAACTTATAAATTAATTGGCTAAAAGCACATTTGCTTGAGGACAAGCAAATAACAAGTGTAGGGATATTTGATAAGGTTTTAAAAGGTACCATTTTGAGGGGTCGTTTAAGCCCTTATTTGATCACTTTTGTATCGGTTATTGCTTAATATCGTTCCTTTTCACTTTTTAGGTCTCTTGAAGGCAAAATGCTGGAATGACACTTATTTGGACGAAAAGGCGCGAATATACGAAGAAAATGGCCAAAGTCAGAATCGAGACACTCAAAGCTGCTGAAAATAGAAGGCGACGGCGTCAGATGTTAATTGCGACGACGTCGGAGGATTTTTGTGACGATACAGTAGCCAAAAACTCTATTTTCAAGTGACGACGTCGGGCTTTAAAAGAGTAGGCCGTTGCTACTCAGACGGCCTAGATGCAACCCAGACGACGTCAGAAGCTGAAGAGGACGGCGTCACAGACATAAGGTGACGCCGTCGCAAGGTTAACGTGGCCAAGACGAAACCCTAATGACGGCGACACGACGGCGTCACAAAACATAAGGTGACGCCGTCTCATATGTAATATTATATATAGAATCCGAATTTTTCAGTTTGAGGAGAGTCTTTTGTGGAGTAAAAACCTAAAACCGAACCAAGGGTGTCTTGTACAGTATTTTAGGGTTCCAAACCCTATCTTACATCAAGATAAGTATTTACTTCATCAATTTAATTATGTCTTTGATTATTTGTGTGTATGCTTGCATGTTCTCCATGTCCGGCTAATTTATTTGTGTGTTTGCTTAGGGAATATGAAACTTAATTATTAAATATTGATTGGTTGTTTCTTATCTTAGTTGATTAATGATCTAGTAATGCGATAGGTCATTCGTTGTGTACTTAATGCTTGATTCATCTTTGTGAACCTTAGAATATAATTACCTGAGTAGTTGTAAGCTAAACCATCCAAAGAGTGCCTTAGAGTAAGAGTTTATTATCCCTAGTGGGTTTTGTAGACGAGACCCTTTGGTAAGTTCAAAGAGTTAGGGAGAAACGCATACCCTACAACTTTAGACACACAACGCAACTAAGAATAAGGACGTGACAACTCAACCATCAATAGGAGATAATTAAGGAGTAGTAAAACCTAAGTAAACACATCTTTAAACTATCATACGAGCATACATTAATTAGACATAGACTACCACCACCTTAGTTTAGAAAATTAGATAATAGTAGAGTAATCGGTAGAAATACCAACCCCCCAAATCCAATACCCGAGATTCGTACTTTTCAATTTCCTAAAAAACATAAAAAAGATAAAAAAAATAATCTTCCTCAACCTTAACCTTAGCGTAGTAACTTCTCACTAGCATTCCTATTCCCCTAGAGAACGATATCAATACCCGTGGCTTACCCTAATACTACACTACAACGATTAGGTTCACTGCTTAGGGTGTTGAAAAACTTGCTCGAAGAAAAGGAAGTTCCTTTGACCCCGAACGCGCTGTGTAAGCGTATCAGTTACGTACACCCATTCGAGCTGCTATGCGTAGTCTGGCGATTAGTGCGTAGGTGAATTCCATTCCTTCTGGATTTGTGAGGATGAGGCCTGCTCCTGACCCATCAACTCATGAAGATCCATCCGTAAACAAGATCCATGGATCTTGTAGTTCACTCTTGCGTGGTGCAGGTGCATCATCAGTGTCTAGCTTTTCGATGATGAAGTCGGCTAGTATGTGCCCTTTTACTGCAGTTCGTGGTCTGTATTAGATATTGTGCTCACCTAGCAACACGCTCCACTTCTGTAGTCGTCCTGATGCGTCAGGTTTGGAGATGATTTGCTTGATTGGTTGGTCTGTGATTACTGCTATTGGGTGCGCTTGGAAGTACCTGCGCAGCCGTTTGGCGGCGAATACGAATGCCAGGACCAACTTTTCCATTGCGCTATAATTCATCTCCGTCTTCTTGAGCGCTTTGCTTACAAAATAGACAGGTGTTTGCACTGAGTCCCTGTCCTTCAGTAGCACTGCACTGACTGCTCCCTGTGTCGCTGATAAGTACATAATCAATTCTTCCCTTGGTCGGGGTGCAACTAGCGTGGGAAGCTCTGCCAAGTGTTGTTTGAGCTGTGTAAAGGCTTCTTTTGCCTCCGTAGTCCAGCGGAAATCTCCCTTCTTTATACACTTCTTGAGTGTTTTGAAGAGGGGTAATGACTTGTCTGCTGACTTAGACAAAAATCTGTTTAGGCCGACCAACTTTCCATTGAGAGATTGGACTTCCTTCAATGTGCGCGGTGAAGGAAGTTCGATGACGGCCTTGTTTTTTTCTGGGTATGGTTTAATGCCATCCGGTTCTATCATGTATCCAAGAAACATGCCTTCTGTAGCGCCAAAAGTGCATTTTTTAGGATTGAGCTTCATGTTGATCTCTTTAAGGGTCCTAAACGTTTCCTCAATGTCACGCACCAGTCCCTCTTCAGTATGGCTTTTGATGACTAAATCGTCGACATAAACCTCTAGGTTGCGGCCCACCTGTTTGGCAAATGCATTATCTACTAACCGCTGGTAGGTAGCGCCTGCGTTCTTCAAGCCTAAAGGCATTTTAGTATAGCAGTAGACGCCTTGGCTTGTATGAAAGGCCGTTTTTTCCTCATCTTCCTTAGCCATCTGGATTTGGTGATATCCCTTATATGCGTCTAAAAAACATTTGAGTGGATATCCGCATAGGGACTCGACTTTCCAATCTATCTCCGGTAGTGGGTAGCAGTCTTGTGGGCATGCCTTGTTGAGATCCATGAAGTCCACGCACATCCGCCAGCTACCGTCGCTTTTCTTTACCATTACTGGGTTGGAAAGCCAGTCATGGTAGTAGACTTCTCGCATGATTCCTGCCTCCACAAGCTTGTGTACTTCTGCCAGGATAGCTTGCGCGCGCTCTGGAGCTTGGCCGCGCTTCTTCTGGCGGATCGGTGCGTATCCTTGTCGGATTTGCAGCTTGTGCTCTGTGATTGAGCGTGGTACCCCAGTCATGTGTTTTGGTTCCCATGCAAAGATATCCAGGTTCTTTTGCAAGAGTGCACACACAGCTGCCTTACCGCTGTCTGACAGTGATCCTCCTATCGATACCTCCTGTTCAGGGTATTCAGGATGAATTGCGACCTTCAGGTTTGGAACTTTGGTCGTGCGCTGTTCTGTAATGGGTGCGGTTTCGCATGTGACCGCGTTACATTCTTTAGGTGGTACAGCGGCGTTGTAGAGGGTAACAATACCTCCTTCCACTGGGAATTTAAGAATCCCGTGTGTTGTAGATGGTACTGCGCGCATGACTGATATCCCTGGTCGTCCGATAATGCCATTGTATTGTGTAGTGGTAGTTATTACCCACTCTGACTAGTAGTCGTAATTGCCCCATAGGCCATATCTTTTCGCCTGTAAAGCCAGTCAGCGCTGTCGTGACCGGGCTCAACTGACTGCGTATCTCAGGGCGCAGTCGCTTGAAGCAGTGTTCGTACATTATATCTGCAGACGCTCCACCATCAACATACATGCGGTGGATGTCGTGACCCCCCACATTAATTTCGATGATGAGCGGCTCTACCACTGCGTTATGCGTAGTTAAGGTAGGGAAAGTGATTGCACTTCCATGGGAAAACTTCTGGCTGACCTTCTGCCTGGTTACTCGCTGCCATGACTGTATCATGTAAATGGTGTCAGCTTTAGCTTTGGGTCCTTCCTTCTTATTCCCAGTCTTCTGTCTATCTTTCCCTTCTTTGATGTTCTTGACCAAATGGTCCAGTCTACCCTCCTTGACTAGTTTGTCGATGAGCTGGCGCAGCTGGACACATTCATTAGTAGTGTGGCCCTTCTGTCCGTGATAGTCGCAATACCCACCTCCTACGCGCCGATCCTCTGGGGTGCGCATTGGTGGAGGTCTTGGGAAATTCGCACCTTCTGTTGCGAGTATCTCCTTTGGAGTCTTTGTCAGCGGGGTATACTTGTCGTTGTCCCGCCCGCTCCCCTGGCTGCGATAACTCCTGTTACGGTTACTACTCCGGTCGGTGGATTGTCTCCCAGGTTGTTCCTGTGACCGGTAGTTCGAGTAGCTTTTCTTGCTATCCGCCGCGGCGGCCTCTCCTTGGACGAAGGACCGTGTGCGTTTCATGAGTTCATCAAAGGATTGGGGAATCTTGTCATTCAACCTTTTGATGAGTTCTGGGTTATTGACCCCATTCATGAACCCTGAGATTTTTAGCACTTCTGGACATGCTTTAACTTGTATGCATTCGTTTTTGAAGCGCTCCATATAAGCGCTTGTAGATTCCCCTTGGCGCTGTTTGACCCTGGCGAGTTCAACGGGGTTCTTAGCACACTTCTTCCGTTGAGTAAAGTTTAGGCGGAACGCCTTTCTCAATTCTTCAAAACCATTGATGCTTCTGCGTGGAAGCTTGCTGAACCAGTTCCGCGCATTTCCTACTAGTGTAGAATTGAACATGTGGCACCATACAGGCTGTGGCCAGTTTTCAATTGTAGCGGCTGATTCAAAAATTTTTAGGTGATCATCAGGATCACCTGTTCCGTCAAAGGTTTTTACGTTGGCGGGCATGCGCCTCCTTTTGTTCTCTGAGAAATCACTGATGCGCCGAGTGAACGCATCCACTTTTTGACGGCGCCACGGGAGGGATATATCTTCATCCTCCTGGTTACGATATTTGTTTCTGGACTTCCAGTGTCCAGTTTCGCTATCCTCGTTGTCCGAGGAATTACCAGAGGACAAACTTTCCCCTTTTCGACGTTTGCGCCGACTGTCCTCAGAGTCTGCACTTGAAGGACTTTTACTTGGGGAGTGTCGTCGCCCAAGTCTGTCCTGAACTCTGCGGCTACCAAGCCTGGCGTGGACATTGGTACGCCGTTCATCTTCCTCGCTTCCTTCCAGATGCTGCGAGTTAGATGTCTCATCATCCTCAACTCTCCTCCCAATTCTGTTAAACACTGGGGGTCGATGACTATCCCTTCCGCGTTTCTCCTTCTGACGGCGCGGTGGGGACGTTTCGTATTCTGAGTCGAAATTGAGTCGAGCATGCAGGCTTCGACTCGACCTCTTTTTTGCTTCCTCTTGCATGAGGGCTGCCAAGGTTTCGTAATTTTGAGATACGAAATCTCCTTGTGCAAGTTCCGGTGCAACTCCTTCCAGAGCGAGGGTGTCTGCTTCTACTACCGGGCCCTTGTTTCTGTCAGGTGCATCTGGTGCCTTCGAGGGGTCAGTTTCTAATACTGATTGAAGGGGAGTAGCAAAAATGGTGCGCAGCGGATCTCCTGCACTGGTGGTGGTGGTAGTCGCCTGGGTTGTCCCCGAGCGTTGTTCCACTGTGGGAAGACTAGGTCTGGGCCTAACCCTTGATTTTTAGCGACACTGGTTATCCCAGAGGTCTGCTTGGAAGCTGATCCGATGTGCAACTTCTTTCCTGTAAGGTCTGTTTGCGATCGCTGATTTCCGTGTTTCGTCATTCTAGTTCTTAGTTCTCAGTGATTGGTCCCACGGATGGCGCCACTTGTTGATACAAAAGTTGGACGTTCCTTGTTTGGGGCTCCGGCTTTCGTATCAATTGAGTCTTGATTCTTGAGACCTGCGCACTAAGTAACAGAAAACACGTTAGGCTTATCGTCGGATTGTCTCCCACGATTATCCTCCGGCGTGAGAGTAAGTAATCGGTTTTAGGGTTAAAGGAGAGTTAGGTTTTAGATCGTACCTTTAATGAGGGCTGGGATGCCCTTTATATACATATGCAATCCTTATTGGTTGCGTGTTCCGCAAACTTCGGCGTATCCCGCCTAAGTCGGTCATAGGATACATATCCCCGAAAATAAGAGATATATCTTAGCCCATAAACAGCTTTGGGTTTGGGCCTTCGTGGGCCCAAACCGTTACTGGGTTAGCCCAGTCGTACTGGGCTTGTTAGTAGCGGTCATTGGTCGGGTTAGTGACCCGAATGTAGACTATACGTCATCAATATTGTTCATAGTTTTCAATTTAATCTCGTAAATTTTACGGGTCATAGAATTTCACTAAATGTTTTATATGTTCTTTGATACATGTTAAGAATTTTTGGTTCAGTTGAATTATCGCACGCTACAATCGTTTGCAATTACATTTTGATCTTTTCACGTTCTATTTTGAACATTACACGAAACACTTACTACAATATCGCATATCGTTAATTTTCTGCCGCTAGGAATTTTCGTTGCAATACACGGGTACTCACCTAGTATATATATATATATATATATATATATATATATATATATATATATATATATATATATATATATATATATATATATATATATATATATATATATAAGAGGAGGCATGCCACATATAATTTTACTTGACATCTCATAATGCCACGTCATAAATCCATGTCATCATTCAATACATGTATATATATATAAGGATGCGTATGACGTCATTAAATGTCCAGTAATCATGCCTTAATGCCACCTATTAATTCACCTAGGCAAATCATGCCACCTAAGCATTATTTAAATGGATTAAAATCCTGTAAAAATGAATGCTACAGGATTTGAACCTGGGTCTGTTAGTTCAGAAACAAACATGATAACCACTATACCAACACATTTTTTGGATTATATCTTGCAAAACCAAATCCATAAACCTACGCAACCAATTATTGAGCATTTTAATGGGATAAGTATCACAATTAGGAAACTCAAAAAGCAGACGTACACAAAAGTAAAACCCTAATCATTAGAACTCTCTCCACGAAGAAAACTCCATCAAGATTTTAGGGTTTTAATGATTTTTAATGTGTTTTTGTGCAGGTTGTAATTAGAAGACACTTGGAATTCTCGGAACAAAAAGGATACGGGCATGCATGATAATTAACATCAACTTACATTAAACATGTCTGGATCAACATCATTGCGGGTTTGATGTCACACCCCTCCAGAGGCGGAAACGCGAGGTGCAACGAAATCAATATACATCGCAAAGAGATATAGTACAATACCATAATTTAAATTTAAAGAAATAGTGCAACATTACAATAAGGTTTTAGCCGACCTTGGCAATTGAAACATAAAGTTTGACTTCCAAAAGATAACATTTTACTACATTACGACCCGGATAACTTGTGACGACTCATTTATTTAAAATCTCATAAAATATGCTTACCAATGATCACCTGAAATGCATGAGAAAATGGGTCAACTATGAAAATAGTTGGTGAGTACACATGTTTTAGGTAGTACGAAAAGCCATTTTTGAGAAAATCTGCCTGGCAAATGTCCTGTCAACTCACTATGTTACAAATCCTGCCCATACAAGACTTGTAACATATAAGTTCACATACACTTCCATATTTCAAGTAGTAAGTCTAGTAGTTGACGCACATATGGGCATAATAATGCCTCATATATAATAAAGTATGCGGCAAAGCCCCTAAAATAAATAATATGCGTTCCGTAGATAGGGGAACGAGAGGTTGGCCGACCTCTAATAGCGCTATCCATACTACCTACTGCTCCGCACAAGGGAGTCGTACGAACGGTACGTATAATTGGAGTGCGAACGACAAACCAATCGGGGACTAACAATGTGAATGTACGAACAGTACATCATAACAACTATTATATACTATCAATTAATGACTTCTCTGAACATGGGAGACTCAGCACTTCTCTGAACATGGGAGACTTTAAGACTTAGTGCGTACGACACATTATAGTTCAAAACATACTAAAGGGTCAATAACAGGTCATAAATTCATAATAAGTCAAAGGTTCAAAATATATTAAAGAGTTCAAATTAAGTTCATAATTTAGTGCAAACAATAAAGTTTAAGTTTTAGGTTCATGCATTTCACTCCAAATAAGAAAAACAGTAAAAAGGGGGCTGTGAATACTCACCTCAGTAACGCAGTTTGAACAGTTCATGGTTCTAGTTTAAGACTCAGCGAAGTTCAAAAGGTTTTAAAGTGTTGTGTTATTGTTGCTTGTGTGGCAGCATTTAAATTTAAAACATGTTGGTAAGTATTGGCTGGTATTGGCTTTTGGAAGTGTATAAGTACATAATAATAAAATATCAATGACGAATGAATCTTCGGTTCGATGGCAACCGAAAGACGATGTACGGAAAATAATTACACGTAATATTAGACGTAAACTGATTATAACAAAAAGTCATTAAAAGTATATACATTTATATATGATCAATATTAGTTGATGTTAAAGTATTATAAAAGGCAAGTGTTATGTACACGGATCAAATTGATCCATACACATAAAAATAAGATGAATTATCTATTTTACCCTCCATATATATTACCCAGTTTTTCTTAATCTACAAATCCTACACGTAAATATTAACAACACCTCTAATTCATCATATTACCTTACTAGTGTTCAGCAAAACCTTTAAGGCTTTAATCCTCCTCCTCGCCTTCTGTTGACATTCCACCGTTGGCACATGACTTTCCGGCACCACTAACCAAACAAATCATATACAGCTAGTTGTCAACAAAACACTTCATAACTTATAAGTCAGATTCTCATATGATCATATCATATGGCTTTAAATATTCTTTCACTTTTCCATTCTTCTTTTACAACTGGTTATCGAACCAAAATACCCAATAGTGAGTCTTCTTCATTAAGGAGAATATGGATCTACATTTTACACTCTCAGTAACGGAAATACGAAAAGACATTACATACAAGCCAAGTTGATGAACCTTTACACATTTTGTTAGTTTTGCTTAATATTATAACTAACAGGTGCCGAAAATGTATGCAGCCTTGGAATGGTACAGTGGTTGTCATCATATACATGAAATAATTAATTCATTTAATAAAGATGTATCTGACCTAGTATTTTCATGATTAACTGATTAGTATAAGAATTCCGCAGAGTTTGCTGGAATTTATTTGAATATAACTCATCGATGATAAAGAGATCATTTTAGAAATTGCTGATTTCAAAGTGATACCTAATATCTTTTAATTGGTTGTTACTTGTTACGCATGTGGAAACGCCATGAAATTCGTAAAGAATAGCTGGGGTTTGGAATTTTGGAGTAATGGGTTTGACTTAAAAAGGGGTAGAATTATGTCGAGGGTACACTCGTAACTTTACATAAAAATTCTGTGTATTGATAAAAAACCACCGTGTAAGTATCATTTCCCATAATAAAATCATACTCTAAGTGATGGTTTTATTAAAAGAGTTTATATTAAAATTCTTTTATCAGTTATAAATGCAAGATTTTAGAAAATTTGGGCATGACCCATGTATTGTTCTAGTTTTCCGTGATAAGTATTGCAACTTTTATAAAAAACAAACCGTATGTACTGTTCATTAACTCATATAAGAGTTCATGAGGATAAGTCATATTCACATTTTATATGTAGAACTCATTTATACATTTCTAAAATTCCGTTTATTATTAATTAATGATTAAAAGTAATTTAGAATCTATATCTTCATTAGTTTGTTTCGCGACTTAACCTTATAGTTTTAATGGTACGAAATGTCAGTGTTTGAGATATGCCGCGTTTTTAATAAGCCGCATATACATATATATATATATATATATATATATATATATATATATATATATATATATATATATATATATATATATATATATATATATGACGGCTTATGTAGTTTTAAACATGTCCAGAAAGTCGTGCCGAGTACGTGGGATAAGCCGGACCAAACTACCCTTTCGGGTTTCCCTTGTTGGGCCACGGCTCAAGGTTAATAGGCAAGCCCAAACTCAACAAGTATGACAAGTTTTAAAATTTCCATCTCATTCTTGTTTTTTGCTTGTGTCGAGACGCCAAATGGAAACAAAAAAAATTCACTGATAAAATTTTTAAACACAATGTGACTAATAAAAAATGTGTCTCTTTTCAGTTTTTGTGGGATTCGAACATGGGTCAAAAGGGAAACAAAAATGAAACCAATATTTAACACAAACCAAATTCTTAACAACTTCAGTTTTATCAAGATTTAATACCTATTATCCGAGATTAAAAAAAAGAGACCTTAACATCTTCTAGTCTCACCGGTTACCCAACAATTAAGCAAACAAGCAACAAAAAAATATAAGCACTTCCAACGAGCCATCCCCAGATTTGCAGGTTCATTCATTTTTTATATTTTTAGGCCACACCAAATTGACAAGAACAAATGTATTCACAGGAGAATGAAAGCAATGTATATGCGTATATATATATATATACCGATCGGAAACTTTATAATCAAACAAGATTCATCAAAATTAACTTTTATCATATCACAACTTTAGTAACAACAATAAAATTTATAGATTGGAAGGAGATAAAAAACCTTACAAGATGGAACCAACAAAAGGAAGTGAGTATAAGAGAGCTCAAACCGATCCAAGGAAGAAACCACCACAACTATCCCTTTTAATTTTTGATAACAAGTTTGAGGTATGGTTTTTCCTGTAGACCGATCGGCTGAATAAAAGGAATAAGGAAAAAGAAAAGTTAAACTTACTTTCTTGACATCGATCTTGTGAAGAGATTGTTTTGGCATCACTCGTTATCATACCCTTCTCCTATGATGCCTTGTGACATTGCGTTGGGGATGGAGAAGCAGGAAAAGAGGAGATGACAATGATATATCAATCACCTCTTCTTTCTCTTTTTCTTTTTTGACTGAGTGTGATGGTGATTGTTCAATTTTTATCAAAAGGAAAGGGGGCGATAGTTTTGGAGATCTGGGGAAGAAAACGATTGAACGAAAAAAAAAGTTTTTGGATCTGGGAAAGTGAAAGATCATGGGGCAGTTTTTAGGGAAAAGGGGTAAAGTATTTTTAGGTTTATTATTATTATTATTATTATTATTATTATTATTATTATTATTATTTTATTATTATTATTATTATTATTATTATTATTATTATTATTATTATTATTATCATTATTATTATTTTATTATTATTATTATTATTATTATTATTATTATTATTATTATATTATTATTATTATTATTATTATTAGTAAATTTATTATGTGTACCCCGTACTGTATAAACTGTTCCGTAAGTGATAATGTTTCAATACGTAGAATACTTTCCGGGTATCCGTAAATTATAATTTATATATTTTTGGAGACATTTTGACTAGTGAAATAATATGGTATAATTATCACTTTGTTTGTCCGAAATAGATTTTTAGTTAGTACTAAGTCGCTGTCCGTTGCGTGTGGTGCCGGGATTTCTGAAAACATAAAATAACTTTTCGTTTTTGAGCCATAATAATCAGAAAGTAATTACTTCGCATTTTCTGATAAAAATAACTTATTAAAATAATAGCCGGGAAATTACGGTTTGTCACAGTCTGCCATCCTTAAAAAAAATGTCGTCCTCGAGATTCATTCCGTCTGCTCTACAGGCGTACGTTCTCATGGTTCGAACTTTCTCATTCTCGAGCTTTGCCCTCAAAAGACTCTTAGTTGGTTGATTCTCACAACTTATCGACCTGGCTGGTCATGTGTTTAAGTTGTGTAGGTTGGGTAACAACTTGATTCTAATTTGATTTTCGCAACTCATCAAACAAGAAATGCCACTAGATCAAGCTAGGAAAAAGTTGCCAGAAAGAAATTGTTTCTCATCTTTGTAAAAGGTATTTTGAAAGTTTGGCTCAAGTTTGAAATCGTTTAAACCAATCAATTCAACGAGTAGTGGTGGTTCAGATTAGTGAGAAGGCTAAAAATTCAACTAAGGCTCATGACGCTAGGTTCTACACTAATCAATGCCATGAACTTGATATGGAACGAAAGTAAATTTTGCACTAGAACCAAAAGATACTGAAATAGAGTGAGTGATCAAAAGAATTTACCCGTCACGGTGCTTGTGTCTTAGCGAGCTTCCTTAGTACCCAAGAAGAATGCTCGACCCCGAGCTGGGCTGACATTGCCTCCACGGTCTGGGTATCTCCATCAATTGCTAAGGCGAGACTCATGTTACCCTGCACCGGCTTCTGTACCCTATTCAACTTAGGACTCGTGTTCCGGAGGTGGTCCGGACTTCCACACTCGTAGCATGTTAGCCTTCTTCGTTCTTGGTTTCCATTTCTGTCTGAGCAATTTCGATTAACATGGCCCGCCTTTTGGCATACGTTGCACCTTGGGCAGTTTCCTATGTGATGGAGGTTGCATCGAGTACCTTAGGATGTGGCCCTGCATATCCTCTTCGCTCCTGAGTCATTACTCCATAGTTTCTGGTTACTCGTTGCCTCTTGTCTTGCTGGTCCTGATCTCGGCTTCTCTGCTGATATACTTGTCGCTTTCGTCCATTGTCGTTTTCTTTTGGTAATCCTCCAGACCTGATCACATCATTGGTCAAGCGGTATGCCATTCCTACAGCAGCTTGCAGGGTAGTTGGGTTAGATGAGGTGATATCCCTCTTGATCTCAGGGATCAACCCCAGATGTACCGATCAATTAGCTTCTCCACAGTAGAGACCATGTGGGGAACCATTCTGGTCAACTCGTGAAAGCGGGCTGTGTACTTGTCAACTTCTACTCCTACCATCGAATGATTCCAAAACTCCGCTTCCAGTTTCTGCACCTCATCCTTCCTACAGTACTCCTCAGTTAGTAACTTCTTAAACTCTTCCCAAGATAATCCATTTGCAGCTCCTCTCCCTCTAGTCTGTAGCTGGTTGTTCCACCAGGTCAGTACTCGACCCTGGAGTAGACCTGCAGAGAACTTAACCTTATCTCCTTCAGCACATTTAGTGATGCTGAGTTTTGACTCGACATTATCAAACCATGATAGCAGGCCAATGGGCGCCCTCGGTGCCATACAATTCCTTTGGCTTGCATGCCATGAAGGTCTTATAGCTGCATCCATGGCCATTTCTTGAGGTACCAGCTCCCTCATTGGCTCGTCCTGCATCAATGTGTGCGACAATATGAGTGAGGAGATCTTCCAATTCAACAACACTGTCTCTTGGGGCTTCATTGTTGATGCTTCCTGAACGGGTGTTCCTTATAGTCATGATTCTACAATAGGCCAAAACATTTGGTTGTGTGACTCATACAGGGACAATGGCAGATGATGTGAGGGACGACGACAGGTAGAGAGTGTAATGTGACAGAAACAAAGACGTGCTTAATCTACCGGGTCATAATATATAGGAAAGAGAAGGCATATATAAAATTTAAGTAAAGTATAGTGAACATATGAACATGCTATGCATACTCACTCGACCAATGCAGTTCTAGGTGATCAGACTCTTAAGACTTGACCAAACATGACCCGAGACTACTAATCCCATCATTGTATGATTCTTCCTGAATTATGCATAGGTGCATAGGCTATGCATAATTTAGGAGTAACGATGCAATGCTGGTACTAGTCAACTCGTATGATGTTCAGTGTTTTAAGAAAGTTTTTATTTAGGTTATAGTTGCGATTTTTATTTTAGAAAAACCGGCATTCACTATAACTTTGGCTCTGATACCAATCTGCCACACCTCGCCAGAGGCGGAAATGCGAGGTGCAACGAAATCAATATACATCGCAAAGAGATATAGTACAATACCATAATTTAAATTTAAATATATAGTGCAACATTACAATAAGGTTCTAGCCGACCTTGGCAATTGAAACATAAATTTTGACTTCCCAAAGATAACATTTTACTATATTACGACCCGGATAACTTGTGACGACTCCTATACTTAAAATCTTCGTAAAATATGCTTACCAACGATCACCTGAAATGCATGAGAAAACGGGTCAACTATGAAAATAGTTGGTGAGTACATAGGTTTTAGGTAATAAGAAAAACCATTTTTGAGAAAATCTGCCTGGCAAATGTCCTGTCAACTCACTATGTTACAAATCCCGCCCATACAAGACTTGTAACATATAAGTTCACATACACTTCCATATTTCAAGTAGTAAGTCTAGTAGTCGACGCACATATGGTCATAATAACGCCTCGTATATAATAAAGTACGCGGCAAAGCCCCTAAAATAAATAATATGTGTTCCATAGACAGGGGAACAAGAAGTTGGCCGACCTCTAAAAGCGCTATCCATACTAACTACTACTTCGCATAAGGGAGTTGTACAAACGGTACGTATAATTGGAGTGCGAACGGCAAACCAATCAGGGACTAACAATGTGAATGTACGAACAGTAAATCATAACAACTATTATATACTATCAATTAATGACTGCTCCGAACATGGGAGACTCGGCACTGCTCCAAACATAGGAGACTTTAAGACTTAGTGCGTACGACACATTATAGTTCAAAACATACTAAAGGGTCAATAACAGGTCATAAATTCATAATAAGTCAAAGGTTCAAAATATATTAAAGAGTTCAAATTAAGTTCATAATTTAGTGCAAACAATAAAGTTTAAGTTTTAGGTTCATGCATTTCACTCCAAATAAGAAAAACAGTAAAAAGGGGGCTGTGAATACTCACCTCAGTAATGCAGTATGAACATAGTAAATTCAAACAGTACAAGTGTGTGGCACCAACACGCGATCTAGATTAGTATGGCAAGTCTTAGTTCATGGTTCTAGTTTAAGACTCAACCAAATTTCAAAATGTTTAAAAGTGTTGTGTTATTGTTGCTTGTGTGGCAGCATTTAAGTTTAAAACATGGTGGTAAGTATTGGCTGATATTGGCTTTTCGAAGTTCATAAGTAAATATTAAGAAAATATCAATGACGAATGAATCTTCGGTTCGAAGGCAACCGAAAGACGATGTACGAAAAATAATTACACATAATATTAGACGTTAACTGATTATAACAAAAAGTCATTAAAAGTATATACATTTATATATGATCAATATTAGTTGATGATAAAAGTATAATTAAATTATACTCTAAGTGATGGTTTTATTAAAAGAGTTTATATTAAAATACTTTTATCAGTTATAAATGCAAGATTTTAGAAAATTTTGGCATGACCTGTGTATTGTTCTAGTTTTCCGTGATAAGTATTGCAACTTTTATAAAAGACAAACCGTATGTATTGTTCATTAACTCATATAAGAGTTCATGAGGATAAGTCCTATTCACATTTTATATGTAAAACTCATTTATACATTTCTAAAATTCCGTTTATTATTAATTAATGATTAAAACTAATTTAGAGTCTATATCTTCATTAGTTTGTTTCGCGACTTAACCTTATAGTTTTAATGGTACGAAATGTTAGTGTTTGAGGTATGCCGCATTTTTAACAAGCCGTATATATATATATATATATATATATATATATATATATATATATATATATATATATATATATATATATATATATATATATATATATGTATGACGGGTTATGTAGTTTTAAACATGTCCAGAAAGTCGTGCCGAGTACGTGGGATAAGCCGGACCAAACTACCCTTTCGGGTTTCCCTTTTTGGGCCACGACTCAAGGTTAATAGTCAAGCCCAAATTCAACAAGTATGACAAGTTTTAAAATTTCCATCTCATTCTTGTTTTATGCGTGTGTCGAGACGCCAAATGGAAACAAAAAAAAATCCACCGATAAAAGTTTTTAAACACAATGTGACTAATAAAAAATGTGTCTCTTTTCAGTTCTTGCGGGATTCGAACATGGGTCAAAAGGGAAACAAAAATGAAACCAATATTTTACACAAACCAAATTCTTAACAACTTCACTTTTATCAAAGATTTAATACCTATTAGCCCATATTAAAAAAAAGAGACCTTAACATCTTCTAGTCTCACCGGTTACCCAACAATTAAGCAAACAAGCAACAAAAAAATACAATCACTTCCAACGAGCAATCCCCAGATTTACATGTTCATTAATTTTTTATATTTTTAGGCCACACCAAATTGACAATAACAAATGTATTCACAGGAGAAAGAAAACAATGTATATGCGTATATATATATATACCAATAGGAAACTTTATAATCAAACAAGATTCATCAAAAGTAACTTTTATCATATCACAACTTTAGTAACAACAATAAAATTTATAGATTGGAAGGAGATATAAAACCTTACAAGATGGAACCAACAAAAGGAAGTGAGTATAAGAGAGCTCAAACCGATCCAACCAAGAAACCACCACAACTATCCTGTTTTAGTTTTGATAACAAGTTTGAGGTGTGGTTTTTCCTGTAGACCGATCGGCTGAATAAAAGGAATAAGAAAAAAGAAAAGTTAAACTCGCTTTTTTGACATCGATCTTGTGAAGAGATTGTTTTGGCATCACTCGTTATCATACCCTTCTCCTATAATGCCTTGTGACCTTGCGTTGGGGATGGAGAAGCAGGAAAAGAGGAGATGACAATGATATATCGATTACCTCTTCTTTCTCTTTTTCTAGTTTGACTGAGTATGATGGTGATTATTCAAGTTTTATCAAAAGGAAATGGGGCGATGGCTTTGGAGATCTGGGGAAGAAAACGATTGAACGAAAAAAAAGTTTTTGGATCTGGGAAAGTGAAAGATCATGGGGCGGTTTTTAGGGAAAAGGGGTAAATTATTTTTAGGTTTATTATTATTATTATTAGTAAATGTATTATGTGTACCCTGTACTGTATAAACTGTTCCGTAAGTGATAATGTTTCATTGTGTAGAATACTTTTCGGGTATCCGTAAGTTATAATTTTTATATTTTTGGAGACGTTTTGACTAGTGAAATTATATGGTATAATTATCACTTTTTTTGTCCGAAACAGATTTTTAGTTAGTACTAAGTCACTGTCGGTTGCATGTGGTGCCGGGATTTCTGAAAACATAAAATAACTTTTTGTTTTTGAGCCATATTAATCAGAAAGTAATTACTTCGCATTTTCTGATAAAAATAACTTATTAAAATAATAGCCGGGAAATCACGTTTTGTCACATTTGAGGTTTGAGTTTTTGGTTACTTTTCTTTGAGTATAATATGGTTTCCAATTTATATACACACATGTATGCATTTAACACGTACATCATACATGGGATATATTTGTATGTTTGTGCACATAATTAACATCTGATCTAACATATCAGTTGCACATAAGTTTGTAATTCTAGGATACTTATGTGATTGACATTGAACAAAGGGAACATGCAACCCCACAAATTATCCAGGTAGCATGTGAATGGAAAAGCAGAAGAGGGAAAATTTTAAGTCATTTACTTCTTCTTGGGATCGTATTTGAGCTCCAGGAATATAATTCGGTTACTTATGATGAGTTAATACCCTTGCCATTGTTTGAGCTTGTTTCTTGCTTATTAATATGGAGTATTATGCCTAAACTTTCTTTTGTCTAGATCACATATAGTGCTATAGCAAAGTTTATCATTAGATATTAGCATCCTTGTAGGCATCAAATCAAGGTATATTAGGGTCTGTAGGAAGCACCAAACAGTTCTAGTTTAAAGACAAGGCTTTTTTTAGGCTCTAGAATGTTGTACCATCTGTAAACAGCCGATGCGTTGGATGCTGTTATTTTTCAACAAACTGTTATCTGGAAACTGTATGGCTTTATATGTTGCCGGAATAAATTGAAGAATAAGGCTAATGACTTTCTGCTTTATGTCGGTCTATTTCATCCAAGTCCCTCCCTTGTACCAGCAGTTTGCTATATTTACCTCTAGAGGCATCATTATGTTTGTTACAGTAATTAACTTGTAGTATTGGTGTCCTGTGTTTGCTTGTCATCTGTGTTTTTTTCTTGTGCTTGTAGAACTTTTCATGTTAGCTATTTTTCTAATTTTATAATGTTTATAATATAAGAGCTGTATGCTAGACTCTAGAGTATATCTATACAAACAGCTTTCTTTAAACCTCATTGTGTTCTTGTTTACAGGATCTCTGGATCTCCACATTCTGTTGAACATTCTTGATCACCAACTCGGTATCTATTCTGATTATTAACTAAAACCTCTTAAGGGTCTCAGGCTTGTCATTGTAGTTCTTCTACCCCGCTTAAATTGTTAATAGTATTTCAATGTTTATTTTATATATTTCTTGTGCAGAGGCATACGTTCAAGGTCGATTAGTAGGTCCGTTACTAATTCCAGAAGTCCTTCAAGGTGCACAACTATCTAGTTCTTAAACCATGAATATTATTCTACTTTCGATTGATGTTTTCTCAGTTCTGCTCCTAAATTAAATTAGTAAACTTAACTATATTCTCAGTGTTTTTTGTAATCCTTATAAGGCTTCCTCTTATGTTGCATAACTTATTGTTCTCATCTCAGGTCAAGAAGCTTGTCAACATCTCCTAAACCCCTAAGGCGTTCTGTTTCTTCATAAAGGAGGCACCACTCTCTAACAAGACGATCTAATACTCCTCGTCGGATGGACTCACGGCTTCAATCTTCATCTCTAGCCCCTTCCCAGGGACGATCACCTTCACCTGTAAGACGAAGGTTTCGCTCTCCCCCACGACGAAGATCAAGGTCACCATTAAGTCGAAGGTCACGTTCTCTCATCCGCCGAAGGTCGCGTTCTCCCATCCGCCGAAGGTCGCGATCTATCATCCGCCGAAGGTCTCGATCTCATATTATATGTTTATTTTATTTAGCTTTTTCTCATTTCTATCAGGAACTGACTTTGGTTGCTTACTCAGTTTTTGGAGCATCTTGTGAGTGAAGGGAGCACGGTTGTCTATGTGCACAACGCTTTTGGAAAAATTATCATAGACAACAATAAAAATCCCCAACACTGCCTCGAAACTAATCCGTATTACAATCTACGTGTTGTTGGGAATACTGCAAGAACCGTGATCCCACACTTGCAGTTTTTGCATATACTAAAGGGCAATGCAATGAAGAACTTATCAAGTTAACTAGCAAAAATTCTCTCTTTAAGTTGCAAGCCAAGTAAGCTTATGTCTACATATACAAATTAATAAGTAACGTTGTTAAATATTTTTTACTAATATTTAAGTTTTATCTAGATATGTTGTTGAGAGAATGGATGGTGATCTCTGGGAGAAGGTTCTTAACCCCGAGAATAAATACAGAAGATGCAATTGGGAATTGAAACGTAAATGCTTCGAGATACCCTTATCTCTGGAACTAATTAGGCTACACATTGGAGGTATATAGCGCCTCATAGCATTTAGTTATCATATTTTACCAATGTGGGGCGTGTTGCTATACTAATATGGAATCATTTTTAGATGTGCTAGAGCCTATAGTTGTTTTAAGTTGTCATGCTCAACAGCTCATGTGATGAGTTGTGGTAAATATTTTTAGGATTAACGAAGGCATGCATATCCTGAACAGAATAGTAGCTGATAAGAAAGATGAGGCAGTACGACTTGAATTGCAATTCTCTTGAGTTATTCATGCATGTAACCGTATTGCACATCATGTCGCAAGTATTGTTTTATGTTTCTGCAACTTATACAAGGAAATTAAACTCAACAGCTGCTATTTTTAGTTGCTTTATTGATAAGGATTTAAAAGGTACCTTTTTGAGGGGTCATTTAAGCCCTTAATCGATCACTTTTGTATCCGTTACTACTTAATTTCGTTCCTTTTCACTTTTTAGGTCTCTTGAAGGCAAATTGCTGGAATGGCACTTATTCAGACGAAAAGGCGCGAATATACGAAGAAAATGGCCAAAGTCAAGAATCGAGACACTCAGGCTGCTGAATTGAAAGGGGACGGCGTCAGGTTCTACTTGTGACACCGTCAGAACAATTTTTGTGACGACTCAGTAGCCAAATTGCTTATTTACAAGTGACGGCATCAGGTGTTAAAAGAGTATGGCGTCGCAGCTCAGACGGCCTAGATTTGATCCAGACGGCGTCAGAGAATGAAGGAGACGGCGTCACAGTCATAAGGTGACGCCGTCACAATGCTAACGTGGCCAAGACAAAACCCTAATGACGGCGACCGGACGGCGTCACAATTAAAGAGTGACGCTGTCGCAGTTTGTAACACTATATATAGAATCCGAATTTTTCAGTTTTCAGTGTGTAGTTTTGTGGAGTAAAAACCTAAACCGAACCAAGGCTGTTTTGTACAGTATTTTAGGGTTCCATACCCTATCTTACATCAAGATAAGTGTTTTACTTCATTAATTCAATTATGTCTTCAATTGATTGTGTGTATGCTTGCATGTTCTCCATGTCCGGCTAATTTATTTGTGTGTTTGCTGAGGTAATATGAAACCTAGTTATTGAATATTGATTGGTTGTCTCTTATCTTAATTGTGATTGACCTAGTATTGCGATAGGTCATTCGTTGTGCTATTAATTTTTGATTAATCTTTGTTGAACCTTATCATATAGTTACTAGTGGAATTGTAGGCTAAACATCCAAAGAATACCTTAGTGTTAAGTTTATGAATCCTAGAGATTTCTTAGTCATTAACCTTTGGTAGCTTCAAAAAGTTAGGGATAAACGCATACCCTACGACCTTAGAAACACAAGTAAACACAAGTTAAGAATAAGGACGTGACAATTCAATCATCGATACGAGATAACTAGGGAGTAATAAAACCTAAGTAAATACATTCTTAATCATCATACGAGCACACAACAATAGACATAGACTACCCCTAGCTTAGTTAGTTAGATAATTAGATAAGTAGAGTAATCGGTAGAAATACCAACCCCAAATCCAAACCCCGAGATTCGTACCTTTCCATTTCCTAAAATATATAAAAAAGATAAAAAATAATCTTCCTCAACCCCAACCTTAGCGTAGTAACTTCTCACTAGCATTCCTATTCCCTTAGAGAACGATATCAATACCCGTGGCTTACTCTAATACTACACTACAACGATTAGGTTCACTGCCTAGGGTGTTGAAAAACTTGCTCGACGAAAAGGAAGTTCCTTTGACCCCGAACGCGCTGTGTAAGCGTATCAAGTTTTTGGCGCCGCTGCCGGAGAATAGAATAGCTAGTTAGGAGTCCACCTCGTTTAGGTTTCCTTGCTTGATTCCTATCAAGTAAGCTTTTTCCCATTTTTAGCTTCTTTGTAGTCTACCCCCCTTATTCGTGACCTCTGTTCGTAAAACCCATCACTCACCATGATTCGTATCTTCCGCCGAAGATTCTTCACACTACCCGCCCCCAATCCTCCTCCGAATCCCGAAATTGAGAACGCAATCCCACAAAACCCTTCACCCGTTCACCACTTTTGAAATCACCTAGGGCATAATGAAATAAATTGGCAACAAAAAAGTCCTTTCTATGACTCAGATTCTGATGAGGAGTTTGATTATGGTGAAGCACTTGACAACGGGTAGGTCATTGATGAAGTTAGTTTTGAAATGGAAGAAGACTTCTCCCAATGTTTTGACCCTAGGTGTAGAATTGAGGCTAATGGCCCCTTTAACATGCAATTCCCTTGTAAGATAGGATTTGATAGTTTTGATGCTAACTTGCACTCATTCTTACCTTTAAACTTAATCTCCAGAAACCTATATAATAAAATAAAGGTAGATGAATTAGCCTATAAAGGGGATAATGTTGTTGACGCGGTCACTTACTTGGATGTGTTTGTTGGAAGTTTTGCCTATGTGGTTGAATTCATGGTCCTAGAGGATTTAGGAGAATTCATTGATGGAAGTCTTACCCAAGTTATCTTTGGAACAAACTTTAAGAGAATGACTAGGTTGAATGAACGGATGATCGATGGTCTAATCACATTCTCCGATGGAGTTGAAGATTTTGTCTATCAAATGCCCCGTACACACCCTAGGTTTAAGCACAAAGATATAGAGGCGTGCAATAGGATGGCTCCCATTCCGATACTTAGTGAGAGAGATAAACAACGTGGACTTAAGCATACTTATGAAAAAAATGAGCGGTACTATAAAAAATGCCTAGAGTTAGGAGATGATTACAAGAAGAATGAGAGAACATTGGAATGGCTTAGGTATGGGCACATAAGCGTGCACGAAACAACATAGGGGCACGACTTCGAGTCTAGCTACAAGACTCATAAATAAAGAAAAGCTCTTCGTGGGAGGCAACCCATGCTTAATTGTTTGCTTGTTTGTGTCGTGTATCTTTTATTGATTGTTAATTCTCATGTTTAAATTTGTAAAAATGCTTTATTTTGTCTTTAACCTTGTCTTAATTACATATAAAGGTATTTTTCATAAGGGATAAGTGTAGGGAGGATTACACACGTTTTCAAAAGAAACGTAAACATGAGAATTACAATTAATTAAAAGATATACATGTGTGTTTGTTCGAGTCAAATGCTTGTATCGAGTCATAATGGATGTTTTGCAGGAAATTTTTCCAGATTTTAAAGATAAAAATGTTCCAGAATTTTTTCCAGAAAATCGCTGACCAGTTTATGTTAGGATAACCTGACGGCGTGAGGATCACAACCTGACGGCGTCAGGAGGAGCAGAAAGACTTATTACTTTTTCTCGTTTTCTGAGCTACTTATAAATTTTTGGAAATTTCCAGGTCTTAATTTTCCAGAAAATCTGTAAACATCCATTCCACAAGCATTATATCCTAGTTTAGTAGAGTCATATATATATTGTTACCGCCGATTTTACGCGAAGGTTTCGTTTGTTTTCTTCAAGTGTGCATGTTTAATTTATCAAGAAGAAGATACATAAGATGAGAAGGAGCTTTTCACGCTAACATTCTTCTTGAAGAAAGATGTAACCACCACTTCACACGGATCCTACCGAGCTAATCAGGGGAGTACTAGTTTCTTTTGTTTTTAGTTACCTTCCATTATCATTACTTTGATACTTTCTGGGAACATTGGGGACAATGTTCAGTTTAAGTGTAGGGAGGGAAAATAAAACGAGAACTTTGAAACTATGCTTATCCTTGATTATTTGCTTTGTCCAATTTCATTTGTGTAATAAACCATGAGAAATATCGGTTGGGGTAATTTTGGCACCAAATTTGATTTTTTTCATGACATGTAGGAGTGGGCCATTAGTCTTAATAAAGCGTCTCATGGATAGGAAATTATATGACTAGCACAAAAACCCTTTACCACTTAAATTCCACCCAAAATGTGAGGATCGCCCTTAGATTTATAGGAATTAAAGCATTCATCTTTAATGCTTAGAGTGTGAACCGATAGTATAATAGATTCTAGAACTTGTTTTGTGATGCATTCCGAGATCGCTAGTAAGACTACACTTGTGTAGTTAGGAATAAATAAATGATAAGAGGCATTAGGATAACCCTTGTTTGATACCCGGTAATATAATTACTTCTTCCACATCGGCTGAGTAATTCCCCCACACCTTTGCGTTGTACTCATCTTTAGTACACGATACCCCTAGTTAACCCCTCAGAGCCTATCCTTTTCGCGGTTCTCGTGATGTTTCGGTTTTCCGAAATGTCAATGAAGAGCATTGTTTACAATCCACCCCCAAATGTACACCCAAATCGCCTTAGCCTACCTTGTATGCACTCACTTTTAGTGCATTATTGTTATCACACTAAACCCTTAGCTCAATTATCTAGTTGCTTGCATAAGTTGCTAAGTCGAGTCATATCCTTTGTACACAGTTTTGGGACGATTGGGACTCATGGGAAAAGTTAAATTTTATAAAATGACGGTAAGAGAACGTTAAATTCAAATTCCCTTTATTTGCATAATAATGTACTCCAAGTGTTTTGATCTTTTCAATTATTAGTGTTAGAGTAATAAAAACTCAAGTGTAGGGATGTGCCTATAAATCCCTATTATTTTGAAGTTATCGTAGAGGATGGTAGAGTAAAAGTGTATGAAAAAAAAATGAAAAAAACATACGGGCTACCATCCTACATCTATCTTTAAATTTATGTTTGTTTGTTTCAGTTATGATAAGATCGTTTATAAGCTCAGCTAGGGATCAATAACAAAGACTAATAACATGCACAGCGGAATAAACTAATCAATTCTTTGTTATTCACTAACACTAACTAATCTTAGACGTTTATAGGAATACGTCTACTAACTAAACTAATAACCTAGGCGTTTACAAGACTATATGCCTAGGACACACACACACCTTTAAGTCGACTACATCTTGGAAGACTTGTATAAAACCTACACCCCATGTCCTCTTTATATACTAGAAGATTAGGGTTTACAAAATACTACAAAGGACTAATAAATAAAACTTCTTTTGCAAGCAAGTCCTTCCATCTTTTTGTAGGTTTCCTTCTTGTCGTATTAAGTCCCTCTTGTTTCATTCTTTTTGTCTTATCAACTCAAACGTATAATTCCCAACAATCTTCCCCTAGTTGATAATGACAAAACCATTCTTGAACGAACTTCCCTAGACGAAGTAGAGAAATTGAGATCAGGGATCTCACCATGAATGAAACAAGTATGTCTTCCTTTGTCTTCCTTTTAATCCATGACATGCCACTCAAACATCTCTTCCCCTTTTTGTTATTATCCAAATAGGGAACGTATGCAAATAATGATCTTGACCACCACGAACCAATATCATACTTCCAATCTAAGCCGTCCAATGTTTCGAATTGCCCTCCATGAAGAACACCAAAATGCTTTGATTCATGCCAAACCGTCAAGTTTTCTCACACAAGCCGGCCACTTGTGAATGGCCGACCGTAAGAAACTTAAAACAGTTTAAGCACAAATGCAATGAAGATCAGGAGAGTATAGTGTTTCCCCGGGTCGTTATGTCCCAGCGAGCTATGCGAAGAATCACCAAACGAATAGTGATCGAGAGATTTGAACGGAAAAGAGGGATTTGAATTATTATGACTACAGAAAACTTCCTGAACGAACGTTTTCTTCAAAATAAATAATCAGGAAACATCATAAAACATTTGGGATTAGAAGATCATATATTTCTCCTGTACCCCACATCCAAAATATGTTCAGAAGGTTCTACATCAGCTGAATTTCCACACACACACAGGATCCGTATATCAGAACATTTGCGGATCCAATAATCAAATCAATCATCTGCATAAGGATATTTGCAGATTCTAATCAATCACAATCACTTATTGTTTCTTAACTAATCAAATAAGGCGACACGTACAATAATCAGAAACAATAACTAGGGATCGACTCGAATATTTGCTAGAATAGTATTGACTTTGTTTGTTTGTATTTAAATTTCTATCTACATCCTACCATCGGGCATACAAAAAAAGTAAAAAAAAAGTATGTGAAAATGAGATGGTAGGAGATGCTATTGAAGT
>BPTQ01000005.1:207140101-207207354 GCA_019973895.1 Chrysanthemum seticuspe
AAGAGAGGGGCTAATGCTTAGTAAATGTAACCTCCTCAAGTGGTCACTTGGGTGAGTATAGTTAAGACTTATACTAAGTAAGTGGAAGTACCTCAAGAGTCTACTTGAGTGAGTATAGTATAGAGGCGGCCTCATACTATTAAAGATGAATTAAGCTTGCTTGATCAAGACATATTATGGGAGTGCCTAGATCAAAGTAGAAATTATCATACTCCGGCGGAGATATGATATGAGTGAGTTCATCTGAGAACTCCATGAAGGTGAATGAATCATATTCAGAATTGATATGAGTGGGTTCACTGGTGAACTCCTCCAATGTAAATGATTCGTAATCGGGGAGAGAATTATGAGAATGAAAAGTGGTACTGCCACTAATCTTCTCTCCCATATTATCAAAACAGAAGGCTTTCATTTCCGGATTAGAATCATCGGAAAGAATGTCACTACCCTTAATGGGGATAGGAGATGAAATAGGTTTCTCTTTGAAAGCCTCGATTTTAGAAATGAGAAGATTGACATTCAATAATGTAAGACGAAGAGCTTCATTTTTGATTTCAGTGTCAGTAACTTCATCATTCTCTTCTTCTAAGCTAACAAGCTCAGAAGGTAAATCTTCCACATAAACGATGTCTCCACAAGATAACGAATCATCATCATCAGAATCGGAGAACATCTCAACATGATCTTTTGGGAAGACAAGAGGGGTAGGGATATCACACAAATGCTCGAGAATTCCCTGTGACTCTCTTGGGATTGGGACAAGGTTCTCAACACTAGACTTTATGAATTCTTCCGATTCCTTTTCAGGAACAGTGTCGAGATGCTCGTCCCCCATGTTCAGAGAGTGAGTGGGAGCTTCGGGTGTGATAGCAGTTGTTTGAGATGGAATCTCAACTGCTGGGATATCAACTGACTGAGGGAGTTGAGAAATAATATTAAAAGGATAAAAACTCTCCTCGTCATCATCATATAGAGCTGCCTTAAGAAATTGGGAACGCCTTAGAGCTGCATGCTCTAGGACTAATAATTCTTCCCTAGATTTACGGGCCTCTCATTCTTCGGCTAGCAATTCTCCCATGGTCTTTTCACCACTCACTTGATTCTTAAAGTTACTAATCATATCATCAAGTGTTTTCATTGTGGTTTCAAAATTTTGGGAGATTTCTTGAGACAACGGCTCAGGTGGAGTTTGAACCGTATGGTGCTGTGGAGGTTGGAATTTATCAAACCTGTGAGAGTCATGATTGTTACAAGGAAATGGATTCCCTATTTGACAATCAGAGCTGAAGTGGGGACCTCCACAGTACTCACAACAGTAAAACTGTTGAGTCTGGACTGGTGAATTATATGGATATTGGTCATAACCAAAGTTCTGAGCATCACTGGAAAACTGTTCATAGACAAACGTGTTTCCGGATGGACACTCAAATCCTTGGTGAGGACCTCCACAAAATTCACAATAGATATGTTGATTATATGAAGATAAGTCGGGTTGTGGTGGGTAATTGGAAAAGTTTGAGGGGTCGTTAAATGAGTTCGGATTAGGATCATAATCAAATGAATTCCTCGAACCACAAAACAAACAACTCCCGTTATGAATATCATTACCACATTGTACACACGTACACCAGCGACATGGTGAACCAAAAAGAGGCTCACCACAACCGACACAAGGAATAAACGATTTCATTTGAGAGTTATGAAAAAGAATCGGTTCATTCAAAGAATCAACAAAACCAACATGGTGATCCGAATGACTATCAAGTCTCGAAGAGCATTTTGAAAAATCCGGAGGTGGGACAAGTGGTGTGCTCTGAGAGCTAGCAATTTCCACTACTTCCGTTATGGTCTCCGGTGTTTGAACGGGTTCATCGTAATCAATTCTGATTCTCGACCTTTTTTCATCGGCTTGAATTTGTTCAATTAGATTACGGGCTCTAAATTCAAAGAGATTGTCCTCGTAACCCTCGGTGGGTACTTGAGGTAACACTAACATTCGAACGGGTTCGTCAACATTAGAACGTATTTCGGGATGTGGCGTGGGGTCGAAATAACTTTGAAAAGACTTTTTGATGGATAATTCGCACAAATCGCAAAATTCGCTTGAACTAGGCCTTCCACACCGCTCACACACGTACTTGTGACAATGATGTTGATCCTTTTCCATACACCGAAGATGATCGTCGTCATTAGAATTAAACATATAGAGGGTTAAGAAGAGAATCAAATGGTCATGAGGATAAAGATGAGTATTTTTGGATTTTTATAAGAAAATATATATAGATGGATGGTATGAACAAAGAGTGAATATTCAAATCACTAATCTGCTAAACGTAAGATAATTAGCACAGCTCCCCGGCAGCGGCGCCAAAAATTTGATTCATGCCAAACCGTCAAGTTTTCTCACACAAGCCGGCCACTTGTGAATGGCCGACCGTAAGAAACTTAAAACAGTTTAAGCACAAATGCAATGAAGATCAGGAGAGTATAGTGTTTCCCCGGGTCGTTATGTCCCAGCGAGCTATGCGAAGAATCACCAAACGAATAGTGATCGAGAGATTTGAACGGAAAAGAGGGATTTGAATTATTATGACTACAGAAAAAACAAACAAATTACAGGGGCTTAAATGCAAATTAAAGAAAATTAAAAAAGATAAAATATATTAAATAAACGCTATCACTATTTGCAAAATGATGTTTTTGATTTTATGTTTTTATAAAACTGAATTAAAAACTACGTAACGTACAAATGAAAATATGAAACTGAAGCAGTATTAATCCTAAAAATATTAAAATGATATTTTTACAAACCTAATGATAAAAGAAAATTTTTAGAAAAAGAAAATTATTTTTAAAACTATTTATCTAATTATTATTAATTAAAAACTATTTTTAACTATTAAATAATAACCTAAAATACAAGAAAATATGAAATAAAGCTAGAAAAATAAAATTTTGACTTAGAAAAATCTAAAATAACAAAAGAGAATTTTCAAAACTATTTTTGTATTTTTCTGATTATTTTTGTATTTTCTATGAATTAAAAACTATTTAAAACTACTTAAATTGCTAAAAAAACAAATTTAACTAAGAAAAATCTGGAAAAATATTTTTTTGACTTGTTATATTTATCTTAACTTAGGTAAAATTAAAAATTATTTTTTTGAAACTTTTCTGAATTAATTGTATTAAATGCTAATTAAAAAGTACTAAAAATTGATTTAAATCAAGAAAAATACCAAACAGACTTAGAAAAATCTGAAAAATTCAAGATAAGTCTAAAATAATATTAGGAATCTAAGAAAAATATAAAAACAGGGGGTTATGTGTGAGAAAATGCAACTGCTATGATAAGTGCTTATGGATAAGCACTTGAAATAAGCAAATGGTCACAAATGCACACCAAATTGATACAGAAGCTATAAACTGCTAAAAGTAACCAAATGAAACAAGTATCCACAAGCTATAACCTCTGAAATGCAACTTACAAAGATTTGATTGATTAGAATTCAAGTGCCAAACACAGGTTTAGGGACCTACTAGCAGCTTAAGCACAAGCTACTCTATAAGCTGAAAATGAAAACCAAAAGTGGGAGCCTACACTAGACCTGGGTGGCTATGTCTAAACCAAAGACCAGACTTTGACAAGCTCTTATGAGCTCTGTGCAACCTCTGCACAAAACCTGTGCACACTCAGTTAAAACTGAGCTTGTGCACAGGGGAACTGAGACCACATTCACAAGCTGATTTGAAGCTTTTAAAAATTTGACAAAAATCTACAAAAATGATGACAAGAAAATAGACCAACAGAAGTTTTTAAACCCCAAGTTTCATTTGATTAGGCTCAGAAATGAATCCAAGAAAAATCACCCTAGCTGAGCTCAAAATGACTTTTTCACTTTTGACTATTTAAAGCAGTTTTGTATTATTGACTTTTATGAACTTTGAATCCAATTTGTGGACAGATTATGATGTTAATAGATGAAATGAAGCTACTACAAGCTACCTCTATGATTTTGAAACACAAAACTAGCTTTTGAATTTTTAAAAATCCAACAGTTAAGCTAGATAAGACAGTTAAGGAGAATTTTGACTTTGATAGTTCTAATGCACCAATAACTGACTCAAATGAGTCTAACTACTTATGTCAAGACTGATACTGCAGTTGTCAAGCACAAACAAGGACTCAATCTCAGCTTTACATACTGATCCAAACACACCTATTCCTACTGTTTTACAATCAAAACTGAGCTAAACACTTAACTAGCTAATATTAATGATCAAACTGAATTTAATTACTCTAGGTACAACTAATTAAACAGGTAAATACTACTTATAACTACAAACACAAATTATGCAATGAAACCTTGAAAATAACTTACACTTGGTCCTTAGCCACAATGGCTTGAAATCAGTGAACCAATGAACTCTATCCTATATAAACCAACCCAATAGCTCTGAACCAACCCAAATCCAGCACTGCTTCACCCATTATCCATTTCCTTGACCAAATTGAGCTCAGTTGACTTTCTTTGACCAAAATCCAAAATTGCTTAAAACTTAAAAGTAAGCTTATAAAAGCTATAAGCAGCTTTTATAAGCTTATTTGAACATGGAAAGAAACTATTTGAAGCTTGAGTGTAGGAAATAGAAACTGAAATATTCAACAGTGGCATAAAAATATGAAATGTGAACAAAAACTTGAATTGATACTTAAAAGTTGATTATACTGATAATGTAACTTGAGTTTGATACAAGAAAATAAAATATTACACCTTTTACAATTAACTAGAACTTTTAAGTAAAAAACGACATTGATAAAATATAAAAACTACCAGACTCTCCTATCTTGCTTCTTCTTGCTTCTTTTTATACACCAAACTTCTTCTCTCCTCTTTCTGAGCATATCCCACTAATTTCCTTGGCCATTGGATTTCTTGGAGAGATATTGGCCCTTGGATCAGTTTTTGGCGCCAAAAGTGTTTATCAACTGGGAGGTTTGAGTGAGGGGGTGAAGAAGCATTAAATGCATTCTTGGAGTGTTGTTGAGGTGGGGGGAACAAGGTGAGTGGGGGAAGAGGTGGAGGTGTGGGAGGTTGGAGTGTTTGCAGAAGCAGTTGGTGAGGAGAAGAAGAAAAGGAAAAAGGCGCGCGTGCTTGGTTTGACCAGATATTTGACTTGGTGTTTAATATTAAAGGGGGGTCAAAATGAAGGGTCCAAATGGGTTGGCAGGGGTCACAAGGGATTTGACAAGGCCAAAAGGGTTTAAGGGTTTAATAACCAAGGACCTATGTTGTAATTTCTGAAAATCAAGGGACCTAGGCTGCCAAATCTGCAAAGTTGTTTCAAGGGACCACAATTGACAAGTTTCCATAGTACAAGGACCAAACTTGACATTTTCAAAATTCCAAGGACTATTTTTGCCAAATTTGAAACTTGGAGGACCAAACTTGTAATTTCTCAAAACTTTTGACATTTTTCACCAAAGGACTAATTTTGACAACTTATGATTTTAAAAGGACCTTTGGTGATTTTTCTTTTGAAACTTGGGGGACTGAAACTGTCAATTATGCAAACTTAGCTCATTTTTCATCTGATTTTGAACATTTTGCATCTGAAACATATAAAATGCAATTTTGGAATATTTTCAGTATTTTGATGCATTTCTGAGCATTTTTAAACGTTTTGCAGTTCAGATTTAACAAAAAATGATGAGTATTTACACACTCATCAGGCTTACTAAAAACGAATCCAAAACAGTAGAAAACTCCAACTAGCAGTAGTAATAATGATCAACAGTAGCAAAAATCAAACACTTCCCCTTGAGTGGTGCATGAACATCAAATGATTCTTCAAATCTGTAAGCTCCTTGTAATGATCACTTGTGAAGAAAACCAAATATAACAAATTTGATGAAGAAGTAAAATAACCGAAACTTGTATATTATATCTTGCACTATAGATGACATTGAACGTATACCTATGTATAGGGATACCTCAATCTCTTGACGATAATCACTGAGCACAATAACATCACTCCTTTAAGTGTTATGTCAATTCTTTGGCATAATCATTGAAGCACGAACAAGTTACCTCCAAACGTGTAACACCCACTTTGAGATACGATAAGAACGCAAACCTGTGAAACTCAACTACAACATCAAATAAATGATATTTAACCTTCTTCGTAATCAATTCTTCAATAAATCCAAAAACGAGCTTTTTAAATCCTGTTAAGAACAACTTCCAATCTCCTCTTGTGTGTGTGAACCAATCTCCTGTATGTGTGTCGTCCAAAAATCCATAACAATTACCACGCTCGACTTCCCCTTAAATCTAAAATCATATAAGAATCAAAAACCATTCTTCCATCTCTCTCATAATCCTTGGAGCAGTACCTTGGACAAGGAGCAGTACTTTCAATGACTTAGCAATACTTTCAATGAACCGGCAGTACTTTCAATGAACCAGTAGTAACCAAGAATGCAGAAACCCAAGAAAATAATTACCTTCTGATATGTAGACCAGTCACATCCCTGAACCGAATAGTAGCCACATAGCGTTGACCAGTAATAACACTTGAGTTAACCAAATAATACTATGGTAGCTGCACAAAAACCACTATACTCTAATGTCGACTACACCTTTAGACAATAAAGAATGAAACATCAAGGACTTAAAGTGACAAGAAGGAAACCTACAAAAAGATGGAGGGACTTGCTGCAAAAGAAGATTTATTATTTAGTCCTTAGTAGAGATTTGTAAACCCTAATCCTCTAGTATATAAAGAGGACATGGGGTGTAGGTTTTATATACAAGTCTTCAAATATGTAGACGTTTAGTAAAGGTGTATGTGTGTCCTAGGCGTATAGTCTTGTAAACGCCTAGGTTATTAGTTTAGTTAGTAGACGTGTTCCTATAAACGTCTAAGATTAGTTAGTGTTAGTGAATAACAAAGAATTGATTAGTTTATTCCACTGTGCATGTTATTAGTCTTTGTTATTGATCCCTAGCTGAGCTTATAAACGATCTTAACAAGTGGTATAAGAGCTTGTGTGGAAACTCTGACTAAGAAGAAACCCTAAAAACCTACTTTACAAAACCCTAAAGATGTCGACTGAAGCTGCACCACCACCATCAATCACCTCACTAAGAATACCAATTATCAAGAAGGGAGAATACGATCTATGGAGCATGAAGATGAGGCAGTACATTGCAATTACAGACCATGCACTGTGGAATGTGATTGTCAATGGTAATGAAGTTGTGGAAGAACCTGTAGACATTCCTGGACAACCTAAAGCACCTAAACCCATCTTGCCAGCTGCTACAATAAGGAATCAAGAGAAGGCTCTCAACATTTTCTTGTCTGCTATTCCTGATGGTCACCTACTCAAGTTCCATGATGCTAAGGATGCAAAGCAACTATGGGCTGCACTCAAGACCAGATTTGGAGGTAATGATGCTTCCAAGAAGATGCACAGAAATCTGTTGAAGCAACAGTTTGAAACTTTCACTATTGGTGAAAGAGAAGGTCTTGATGCTGCATATGATAGATTCCAAAATCTCCTTAGCATGCTAGATTTATACAAGGCAGAGGTATCTGTTGAAGATGCCAATCTGAAGTTCTTAAGAAGTTTGCCATCTACATGGCATGTGATTGCTACTATGATCAGAGGACAACCTGGATTGGATGTTATGGACTTTGACGATCTCTACAACCATCTGAAAGTGTATGAGCATGAGATGAATGGCCAGACAAGTTCAAAGTCTCACAATATAGCTTTTGTGTCATCTCAAAAGAGAGGCAGTACTTCCACTAAAAGTACTGCTCACCCTACTCAAAGTACTGTTGCTCAAAGTACTGGCTATCTTGCTCATTCTATCACAACTATGACCAACCCCACATCATCACCATCAAGCACCATCCATTCTGATGAAGTCGTATGCTCATTCTTTGCACAGCAAGCTAACTTACCTGTTACTTATGAAGAAGATTTGTCACAGATTGAAGAGGATGCTCTTGAAGAAATTGATATTAGGTGGCAAGTTGCTAGGATCACTGCAAGAATCAAGAAGTTCATGAAGAAAACAGGAAGAGGTATGACTTCAAGCCTAATCAGGGTATCACTTTTGACAAATCAAAGATTGAATGCTTTAATTGTCATAAGACTGGACACTTTGCAAGGGAGTGCATGTTTGCTAAATATCAGGCAAACAGGATGACTGAAAAACCAAAGCTTGAACTAAAGGAAATTCCTATTACTGAAACAAAAGCCTTGGTTGCTCAAGAGAATCTATCAGAGGTTGACTGGAGTGCTGAGTTTGATGATGAACCAGTAACCTACTGTATGGTGGCAACGGAGGAGTTTGATTGGAGCACAACGTTTGATGAGGAACCTGGATTTGCTGCGTTGGAGTCCAGAGATGGTCTAGGAAGCTTTGATTGGAGCATGGAGAGTTAAGATGATCCTGTCATGCTTGCTATGGTAGCCACTTCACCAAGTTCACCACTATCTCTGAGGTATGTTCTAAGTGTCATAACTTTTATCAAAAAGTGCTTAATGATTATGTGACTGAAAGAGATAAGTGTAGAACAGCTAGGTCTGAGGTAGCTGGTTACCAAATTACTTTAGAATCAATGGAAGCCAAAATAATAACACATGAAAATAATGAAATGGCTTGGGCTGAAAAGTATGAACAACAGTATTATCAGTTAAAATTAAGTGAATGGAAGTTAGGATGTAAGATTTCTGAGATTGAAAAGCTGACTAAGGAAAGAGATGAATTGCTAGCAAAATTTGCTGCTTGGGGACAAACTGGTCTTTCTCATGTTAGTTATGTTGAAAAACAGAGACGTGCTTACATTAGAACTGGACTAGGTTTTGGTATGGATTTTAGTAGCATAGAAGAGAACCCACCTAGTAATCAGGATGACCTTGATTTTGAGGATTTAACAACTAGTGATGATGAACTCATTAACTATGTAGACACATCTAGTAATGAGGAATCACTTAGGGAAACACCTCCTGAATACAAGAAAGATAAAGGTTATCATGCTGTCCCTCATCCCACTGGTAGTCATCAACCTCTTAGACCTGATGTTTCGCGTTTTGGAGTAGACAATCTAGAGTTTAGGAAAAAGCTTACTGGTGAATCTAGGTCTGAAACCCCAAAAGAAACAGTTGAGACACCTAAGGTAGATGATGTTAAGAGTCAAGCAGTACCTTCAACTCAAAGTACTGCCACATGTTCAGCAGTACCTTTAGGAAAACCTTTTCAAAATGCTGCTAAACCTTTTAGGGATAACTTTGGTAATCATAATTCTTATCATTCACCTAGAAGACATGATAGGTTTGGTCATTCACATAGAGGAAGAAATTTTGGGATTACAAGTCAAAAATTGTGTTTCGTTTGTTATAGTTCTGATCATCTGATCAAGGACTGTGACTTTCACTCAGATTACTTAAGTAAATTCCCAAAGAACAGATCAACCAATCATAAGCCTAGAGAGAATAAACCTGTCTGGAATCACTCACATAGGGTCAACCATAGTAACTTCTCACAAAACTATAGGTACCCTCACCAGAGAAGACCTTTTTCAAAACCTCCAGTACCTTCAAACACTTTTCAAGGTACTGTTAAGCCAAAACCAGTACTTTCTCAAGGTACTGCTCAGTTTTCACCAAACACTTTTTGGAATAGGAACCCTAGGAGATCTAATTACTTTCAATCTAGAAGGCGTTACAACTCAAAAAAAGTAGATAGATCAAGGGACTCTACACCAGAAGCTAAAACCAAATGGGTTAAGAAGGAAAGTACTGATGGGGAACAAACAGTACTTTCAACAAGTGGAAGTGAAACAGAGATTTTTGTTAATAATAATAAAGAAAACTTGAAAGAAACAGAGATTTTTATTGAAAATCAAACACAAGTTTTGGAACAATCAAAGATAATTGATCATGTGCTTAAAGACAGTGGAAATTACATACTTAAAGAATTTAAGTATGTAACTCCACAAGGGGAACACAAGTCAGTAATGGCTTGGGTTCCTAAAATTAACTAACTCTTTTATCTTTGTGCAGGGCAACCCATAAGAGGAGCTTAAAGATCATTTAATTGTGGATAGTGGTTGCTCTGGAAGCATGACAGGAGACAAGGAGATTCTGTCAGATTTTAGATCCTATTGTGGAGGAAGAGTTGCATATGGGAATGATGCTAGTGGAGGTAGAATTAGTGGGAAAGGAACCATCAAAGCAGGAAGCATAGATTTTGAGAATGTTAGATATGTGAAGGAGCTCAAGTTCAACCTCTTGTCAGTATCTCAGATCTGTGACAAGAAGTACCCTGTGCTATTCACTGACAAGGAATGTCTTATTCTTTCCCCTGAGTTCAAACCTGTTGATGATCACTTGGTAATACTTAGAGTAACAAGAACCAATGATGTGTACAGTCTTGATATGAGGACTCTTAGCTCTTCTGAAAGAGCAACATGTTTAGTAGCAAAAGCAACACTCGAAGAAGCACATCAGTGGCATAGAAGATCGGGCCATGTAAATTTCAAGAATATCAACAAATTGGTCAAAGGAAATTTAGTTAGAGGTTTACCCACCAAAACCTACAAGAATGATCACTCCTGTTTGGCGTGCAAGAAGGGTAAACAACATAAAGCTTCATGCAAAAAGCTTGAAGAAAGAATTATTAGAGAACCTTTGGAGTTGCTGCACATGGATCTATTTGGTCCTGTTTCTGTTACTAGTCTAAACAAGAAAAAGTACTGCTTGGTTGTAACAGATGATTGTAGTAGATTCAGTTGGGTATTTTTCTTGGGATTTAAAGATGATACTTTTGATGCAATTCATGATCTAATCATAGCCCTTGAAAATCAGTTGAGACTCAAAGTAAGAGGAATTAGATGTGATAATGGGACTGAATTCAAGAACAAGCTTATGGATGAGTTTTGTGCAAAGAAAGGAATCAAGAGAGAGTTTAGTATTGCTAGAACTCCACAGCAGAATGGTGTTGCAGAAAGAAAGAACAGAACTTTGATTGAAGCAGCCAGAACAATGCTTGCAGATTCTCTATTACGTATTCAATTTTGGACTGAAGCTGTAAGTATTGCTTGCTATGTGTTGAATAGAGTTTCGGTCACCAAACCTCAGATGAAGACACCTTATGAGTTGTTGATGGGTAACAAACCCAATATTCGATTTATGAAGACTTTTGGATGCCCTCTGACAATTCTCAATACAATTGATAATCTGGGAAAATTTGATGGCAAGTCAGAAGAAGGAAACTTATTGGGGTACTGCACCAACAGCAAAGGATTTAGAGTGTACAATAGAGTCACCAAGAAGGTTCAAGATTGTCTTCATGTTGAATTTTTAGAAGATCAAGAAAGTCAGAAGGGTAAAGGTCCTGATTGGATGTTTGATCTTGAGCTTTTGACTCCTTCTATGAACTATGTACCTGTTAGAGAAGAAAATCAACCTGTACACAATGGAGAAGATTTATAGTATGTTGTTCATGGAGTCTATATTAGACCTAATGATGTTCCTGATGAAGAACCTATAACTGTTGAGAAGGAGAAAAGTACTTATGAGCCAAAAGCTACATTATCTGCTGAAGAACAAGCTATTCAAGATGAGCTTAATAGGATGCTTTTTCAAGATGTCATAGCACAATCTTATGATGATGATCAAAGAAGAGCTTATGCAGAAGCAAAGAAAAAGAACAAGTCTGCAGAGTTCACTCACAGTACTTTGGGTGACAGTACTTTTGATCAAAGTACTGCTGCACCTGTTGACAGCACTTTGGATGATTTGGATGATCCTACCATGCCTGGTTTAGAAGACACTGATGATGAATTTGAAGACGAAGGTATTTTCTCAGATTCCAATGAAGGTGCTGATTTTACAAATTTGGATGATAATGTTGAAGTTCCACAGACTCCTATCTTAAGAGTTCATAAGAATCATCCTACTGATCAAATCATTGGACCTTCTAACTCTGGAGTGCTTACAAGACACAAAGCTAAGGGTTTTTCTAAACCTCACAATGCTTTACTTAGCTTTATCTATAAACAGAACATGCTAAATCATAAGGATCATCAAACATGTCTGTTTACTTGTTTTATCTCTCAAAAAGAACCCAAGAATATTGCTCAAGCATTATCTAAAGAGAGCTGGGTTGAAGCTATGCAAGAAGAACTTCTTCAATTTAAACTTCAAGAAGTTTGGGTACTATGTGATCTACCTGATGGAAAGAAGGTCATTGGTACAAGATGGGTGTTCAAAGTCAAGAGAGATGAAAGATGGAATGTCATCAAGAACAAGGCAAGGTTAGTAGCTCAAGGCTACAAACAAGAAGAAGGAGTAGATTATGATGAAGTATTTTCTCCTGTAGCCAGGATTGAAGCTATTCGAATATTCCTTGCTTTTGCATCATATATGGGATTTCAGGTTTATCAGATGGATGTCAAGAGTGCCTTTCTCTATGGCACTATTACAGAGGAGGTTTATGTCAAACAGCCTCCTGGTTTTGAAGATCCTGCACATCTAAACAAAGTCTACAAGGTGGTTAAGGCTCTTTATGGCCTTCATCAAGCACCTAGAGCTTGGTATGAGAGGCTCTCTACTTTCTTATTACAACATGGTTACAGAAGGGGAGCCATTGACAAGACTTTGTTTATCAAAAGAGACAAAAAGGATATCATGTTGGTTCAAGTATATGTTGATTATATCATCTTTGGAGCTACCAAACAGTCCATGGTTAAGGAGTTTGAGCAGCTAATGCATAATGAATTTCAAATGAGTTCTATGGGTGAGTTAACATTTTTTTTGGGACTTCAAGTTAAACAGTCAAAGGAAGGAATTTTCATCAGTCAAGATAAGTATGTCTCAGATATACTCAAGAAGTTTAACTTTGATGCTATGAAGCCAGTCACTACACCTATCAAATCTATCAACTCATTGGGCAAGGATGAAGATGGTCAACCTGTTGACGTCAAGTTGTACAGATCTATGATTGGCTGTCTTATGTATTTAACTGCATATAGGCCTGATATCATGTTTGCTGTTTGTTTATGTGCACGATATCAAGTCTCACCTAAGGTCTCTCATATGAATGCAGTGAAGAGAATTTTTAGTTATTTGAAGCAACAACCTAAGTTAGGGTTGTGGTATCCTAAGGATTCCCCTTTTCACTTGGAAGCTTTTTCAGATAGTGATTATGCAGGTGATAACTATGACAGAAGATCCACTACTGGAGGATGCCAATATCTTGGAAGAAGATTAGTTTCATGGCAGTGTAAGAAGCAAAAAATTGCAGCAACATCCTCTACTGAAGCAGAATATGTGGCTGCTGCAAGCTGTTGTGGACAAGTTTTGTGGATGCAGAATCAACTCTTGGATTATGGGTTCAATTTCAAGAATACTCCTATCAATATTGATAATGAGAGTACCATTTGCATTGTGAAGAATCCAGTTTACCATTCCAAGACCAAGCACATTCAGATTACGCATCACTTCATCAGAGATTGTTATGAGCATAGGCTCATTAATGTTGTCAAGGTGCATACATATGATAATGTAGCTGATTTACTCACCAAATGATTTGATGTTTCAAGATTTAATCACTTGGTGGTGAGCATTGGTATGATTAATTATTAAGCTACATTTAAGGGGAGGACTAGTTAGTTAGTTAGACAGTCCTGTGCTTTGCTTAAGGGGAGGCAATACAATGCCCACATGGAGTGTTTGTTATTATAGAGAAGAAGATGGAAAAGTACTGCTGTTTTGTCCTATGAAAGTACTGCTCTGAAAGTACTGCTCTGGAAAGTACTGCGCACGTGGAAAGAACTGATTGTCTTATTAACGTACTGTTCCAACGGTAATATTGAGGGGTATAACACACTAACGGTAACTTTGTTATTATGGGCTGTGATTTTTCAAATCCTACCTATAAATAACTACTTCCCGATTTTCCCTCTCATCTTTATTTGTATCAATCTTTTTCATATTTCTCTCTCTCTCTCACACACTTACGTATTCAAGAATCAATTTCTTTTACAATCATCCATGGCAAACCTACACACAGTTTCTAAACACAACATGGTGGCGAATTTAGATAAAACAGAGGCCAATGTCATCTTCCATGACATCATTGATTTCTTAACTGGTTCCCCAATCAGTTATGCGCTTTTGGTGGAACCTGATATAATTGAGCCCTGGATACAACAGTTTTGGGCAACTGCAAGGACACATATGGAGCATGATGAATCTTATATTCAAGCTAAAGTTGCTGGATGGCTTATCAAGATTTCTGAAGCATCAATTTGTGAAGATTTATTGTTTGATGATGCAGAAGGAGCTATTCGGTTTGATAAACAGCTTCTTTGGGATACACTGAGAGATATTGGATATGAAGGCTCTTTGGTTGACACAACAACATTCAAGAAGCCCTTGTTCAGTCCATGTAACATATTGGATTTCACATACACATCAAACCATAAGCAAAGTAGGCGTACACAAGAGTTTTAGAGAGAGAAAGTTAGAGGTTTGGGAACTTTAGTGAGAGAAAGAAAAATCTTATTATGAGCTCCAACTCTCTACCTTGGAAGGTAGAGAGTATTTATAGTCTTTACATAAATCGCCACCTATCGGGTTGTGGATCAGGCATACAGTGGGTAAAGACCCGTCCGTCCTCCACGGTGTTACTTAAACTAAATACTACTTAACTTATATTAATCTACGACTACGAGCTTACTAACGATTACATATACTTGAGGTGACCGACTCTTTAATACTTGGATTTACTAAATCCTAACAATCTCCCCCTAAGGGAGGTCACCTCAAACATATACTAAAAATACATTGAATACAAACAGATATTACATTCAAAATTGTTCTTGCATTCTTGGTATAGTACTTTGCTCCGAAGCTCGTAGTCATTGATTCTTCACAATGCATGTTTGGTTAATCCAAGTGGAGGTCTTTTTACTGATCTACGTGATAATGAGTTTTGAGCCAGTTTTGAGATCATCAGCAAACATCAATCTCTGACTCATCCATTGTGGTGTTGGTAGAAGTTGTGACTTTCGGACCGACATGCTCACATTCTGGATCATGAAATCTTCTTATCAGAGTAGTGGAAGCTTTCGTTGATTCATGATATTGGCAGCAGCGTAGCAGAAGCATGGAGTGATAATATCAGAGTCATTGATGCACTAATCATGATTTCTTTGGAAATGAATGTATTGTGTGAGCATGCGGCTATGGATTGACCGCTCCATTCTGATCAGCTGCAAACGTAGGGTGTTCCTACATAAAATAGTTACCAATAAAGCACACAAGAGTATCTTTGATCACTTTTGTTGAATTGAGGTACACGGCCCACGGTTCCCCGTTGATCAGTACAAGTACTGCCTGTGATCAGGTATAATTCCGAAGAATTTCCTTGACAGGGTTTCGCAGCTGTTCTAGCCGTTCTCAAACCGGAACGTCTCAAAGAAGACAACACGGAGTGAGTGAACCAGCGAATTGAGATTCACTAATTGATAAGAAGAGATTTGAAAAAAAATCGTGTACTGCTCAATAGAAATTGTTTTTGCAATACAACGAAGGTTTTGATGAAAATCAATTATCAATCATAAACACCTTTTATTTTGAAATATAAGTACACAGTCGATGTGCTAAAGAAAAGAGTTTTTAAGCACAATGACCGGTTTTTCAAAGGTATCCGTCAATCCATAACCTGAACCAGGATTGATTCAAAAGATTGAATCGCCCCATTGTTTCTGTTCAGTTGTCACATGGTCGATCTTTTGAAAAGATCTCACATGTCACCTACCAGGAGCTTGTTTGATGTTGGCTCCAGAAGGCTTTCCATCTTCATTGTGAATATTTTACATATCACTCGGATGTTCTGGCAATACCACAAGGATAATGCGTAGGACTCATAAGATATAATCTCTCTTTCCACATTGTGTGAAACAGAGAGTCTTCATTGAAAGTGTCCTAAAGAGATTTATTGATGATCTCGTGGCTCTAGACTCAATTTTGTGCATATTTGGTTCCTGTGCCAGAGACTAGGGAGAGGGTCTCCTTCTTCAATATCAACAATCTCTAAGAGAAAGTCGATAGATTATGTAGGTTCCCCGTGAGAATGAAACAAGCCCTTTTAAGAGGAACTTGAGTAGTTTGGGAAGTTTAGTGCAGTGCATCACTAGGTCCATGACGTCTTGTCTTCAATACCAGTGTTACCTTAGTAACCACCAGTAGCATATGTATTGAAACCCGGTTTCTGCCCTAAGGTTGAATAAATGGAGGGCTATTTCTTTTCACCCTTTTTCTCATTCAATTCTTTTTCATTCTTCAACCCCTTCAGTGCTTACCGAGACTTCATAACTAGAACCTTGTTGGGTTTATTCCAGTACTAGTTCAGTCTTAGTCCGCACTCTTCCCACATCTCATTTTTCTCCTTTTTTCAATATACCTAAGGACTTCTACACTATCTAGTGGATTGTTCCTGGGTAGATCCCTCCGGTTCTGGCGGATCATGGGAACAAATACCTAACCTTATCATCCGTATATCACCATACATAAAGTAAAGTTGGTCGGTCTATTTGGTATTGTTCATCTGCCATTGGAACCAATTGAAAACCATTTGAAAATCAATCCAGATACTTATGATATATTATCAAAGCATTTTGTACCTGAATTGTTTTTTTGATATTTTTAGAACAAGAGCTCCCCCTCAACATGTGCATCAAGTGAAATCGTTTTGCACACAGAGGCAAGAGAAAGAATTTAGCTTCTTTGATTACCATTTTCTAAAAGATATCAACATCATTCCCTGATCAAAACAAGTAGATAAAGCATATAAGGGAGGATGAGGTTTTCATAAGCTTGCTCCCCCTCAATATGTGCCTTGAGGTTTGAAATAGTTTTGCACATACAAGAGGGAATATACTGCACATTGAAACAAATTGATCACGTTTCAGATCTTTGTGGTTTAAGATAGATGCTCCCCCTCAACATGTGCATGGAAAATTTGAAATCGTTTGTCACATGTGGGGAGGAAAACTTGCTAAACACTTATGAACCCATTTATCGAATTATTAGCTTAAATCCAATTTAAATCACAAATTCTCCCCCGATCACAATTATCAAATCATTTGAGATTTGTGATCTCTGTAGGTTTAAATTGATTTTGAAAGTTTTTAAGGAGAATTGTGACTTGATTATGAAAGCATTTTAACTGATAAGGATCAGATTTTGTAACTTTGGACTCCATTGATTAAACATGCATGAATATCTTTTGAAAACAATTTAATGACACATAACTTTTTAATTTAATTGAAATCATTCTCCCCCTCAATCAATGACCTAAGGTGTTGATTGAGAGATAGATGTTTTGACACACTTTAAGTCCAGATGATTTCCAAAAAAATAAAGTCCGAGTTATTTTTCAAAGAAATTAGTTTTCATTAGATAGTAAGGATTTGTTTAAAGAATCAGAGCATTAAATTTGACAACCAAGATAAAACATGGCTCTGTTCTTTCTTTGAAAAGCAGGTTACTGCCTGGAATGACAATAAACCATAGTTTCTCTTTCTCCCAATTTTTTTTTTTTTTTTTTTTTATGAAAATTCGAACAACATCTAAAGTCCCGTGTCATTCTTTGAATGACATCACAAAGATCGTGGATATTATCGAATAGAAAAATAGAAAAAGACATGACAAAAAGACAATATTTTTCAAAAAATTTCAAGGTTTTTCATTTATTTTTTTATTTTTTATTTATTTATTTTTTTTTTTGCTTTTTGAATAGATATATACAAGAGATAGATGAAGAAAACATTTTACTCCTCTTCTTCCTCTCGAAGACGTTTGAGTGTTTCCGGTTGTAGGCTCTTAAGACCAAGTCGTGGAAGTATAAACTCAAAACGTTCTCTAGGAAGAGCTTTGGTGAAGATGTCTGCTAACTGGTATTCGGTCCTCACAAAGTAAAGTTCCACCACACCATTTTCAACTTATTCCCTGATGAAATGATGTCGAATGTCGATGTGATTTGCTCTTGAGTGTTGTACGTTGTTGCATGAGAGAGCAATAGCACTTTTATTATCACATTACAGAGGGATTTTGTTGAATTCAAAGCCATAGTCAGATAATTGGGATCTCATCCATAGGATTTGAGCACAACAAGATGACATGGCTATGTACTCAGCCTCTGTAGAGGAAATAGAAGTACTCATTTGCTTCTTTGAAGACCAGCTCACAAGCTTATCACCTAAAAACTAAGAACCTCCAGACGTACTTCGACGAGTATCTTGACATCCTGCATGATCAGCATCTGCATAGGCTGTTAGTGACATACCGGTGTCCTTCGGGTACCTAAGACCCATATTGATGGTTCCTTGGAGATACCGAAAGACCCGTTTAACTGTTTCAAGGTGCTTTTTAGTAGGCTTAGCCTGGTATCTAGCACACATGCAAACAGCGGACAAGGTGTCTGGTCTACTAGTTGTGAGGTACATCAGGGATCCAATCATACTACGATATTTTGTTTGGTCTACCATGATCCCTGAGTGGTCCTCATCTAGTTTAGTACATTCAATCATGGGAGTGTTAACAGGGTCACTAGAATCAAATCCAAATTTCTTTAAAATCTCATTTGCATATTTAAATTGATTTATAAAAATGCCTTCGGGACTTTGTGAGATTTGTAATCCCAAGAAAAATGACATTTGTCCCATCATTGACATTTGAAAGTTAGAACCCATTTCTTTTGAAAATCGGTCACACTCATTGGGGTCAGTCGAGGCAAAGATGATATCATCAACATAAATTTGAACGTGAATTAAATGTTTGCCTGACTTTCTGGTGAACAATGTAGGATCAACTGCTCCTTTGCTGAATCCAGTAGATAGAAGAAACTTTGATAGTGTATCATACCATGCCCTTGGAGCTTGCTTTAGACCGTACAGAGCCTTCTTCAAACGATAAACGTGAGTAGGATGCTCTGGATTCACAAAGCCTTCAGGTTTGCTGACGTAGACGACTTCTTTAAGATCTCCGTTAAGAAACGCCCTCTTTACATCCATCTGATAGACTACCATGTTCTTACTTGCAGCATTAGCCAAGAAGATTCTGATTGCCTCGATACGAGCAACAGGAGCAAATGATTCTTCAAAGTCAATACCATCCTCTTGACAGTATCCTTTTGCAACTAATCGAGCCTTGTTCTTTAACACATCACCATGCTCATCAAGTTTCACTTTGAAGATCCATTTTAGAGCAATGATCATAGCACAATCTGGAGCAGGTACTAATTCCCATACATCAAATCGATCAAACTCATGAATTTCTTCTTGCATAGCATTGGACCAGCTGTCTTCATTCATGGCGGTTTTAACATCTTTTGGTTCGATCTTAGAGAGTACGGAGTTGAAGAAGCACCATAAGGCATCGGTTGCCAGTTGTTTCCATGTGGATACTGGACGAGAGGGATTTCCAATGATGTTGTCTAATGGATGATCGTGAGTCCATTTTCTGAGGTGTTCATGTGGCTGTTGTTGAGGGACTGAAGTAGCAGAGTCGATGTCTCCTGAAGAAGATGGTTCTGATGATGATTCAGGAGAAAATATGTTTTCAAATGGAGCATCTTCAGGAGTAGCAAAGGGATTAACTTCATCATTGGTGCCAGAAACAGTTCCATGATGTACATTTAAAGATTGATGATTTGCTGATGAGACAGAGTGATCAGCAGCAGGCGCTTCTTGACTTAGTGATATTGAGACTGAAGGATTGACTTCATTCACAGGGATATGAGCAGCCTCTGTTGTGGGAATTGACAGTTCATTAGCACTTGGCTCATAATGTTCATCAAACATCGGATCAAATAATTTCTTCAAATCATCTTCAGTTGGAGGTACATATGGAGTTGCTGGAGAGGGATTTGGTACAAGAGATGAACCAATGGGACTGTTTTTAAGTGCGGGTCCAGAACTGGATTGTCCAGGAGCCATATGACCGGTCAGCTCATCGAACGTAACGTGAATTGTTTCCATGATATTTCGGGTTCTTTTGTTGTAGATTCTGTAACCCTTCTTGTTTGGTGCATAACCAACAAAAAATCCAATATCTGCCTTTGCTCTTAATTTTCCTAAGTCTTGACCATCATTCGTTGGATAACACAAGGCACCAAACACACGAAGGTAGGAGAGATCAGGTTTACGTTTATGAATAAGTTCATATGGAGTTTTTCCATGAGAGGTGTGAATAAGGGAACGATTTTGGGTGTAGCAAGCAGTGGCAATGGCTTCAGCCCATAGAAACATTGGAACCTTTGAATAAATAAGCATTGTTCTTGCGGCTTCTACAAGAGTTCGATTTCGTCTTTCAACTACACCGTTCTGTTGAGGAGTTCGTGGAACACTTCTTTGATGACTAATTCCAACACTTTCATAAAACTGAATTAAGTCTTTGTTAACAAACTCTGTGCCATTGTCTGTTCGAACAATTCTGACTGTATTGTTGAGTCGAACCTGAAGCTGTTTGATTAGTTTGATGATGACATCTGGAGTTTCATCCTTTGTCCTAAAAAACTTTACCCAAGTAAACCGAGAGTAGTCATCAACAACTACTAGAATGTATTTCTTCCCATTTATCGTTTGCACTCTCATTGGACCGCACAGATCCATATGAAGGGTATGATGAACTTCCATTACAGAGTTTGTGGGTTTTGGTTTGTGGGCATATTTCGTGCTTTTTCCCAATTGGAAAGCTGAGCAAAGATGATCTTTTTCATATTTTAATCTGGGTAAACCTCTGACAAGATCCTTTCTGGAAAGGTTGTTTATGGTACCAAAGTTCAAGTGATTGAGACGACGATGCCATAACCAAGACTTTGTTTTAGAAGCCTTTGACATCAAGCAGATTGGAGAGGACTTCATCATGTCGTCGATAGAGATGGTGTATAGGTTTGAACCTCGAGTACCTCTTAATAATTCCACACCATCAAGTTCTCTAACGAAACAAGAATGTTTTCTAAAAGCCACTTCTAGATCGGAATCACAGAATTGACCAACAGAGAACAGATTGTGACCAAGACCTTCCACATAATATACCCTGGAAATCACACTTTTACCAACCACATAATCTCCATATCCCATAATAGCTCCAAAATGGTCATTCCCGAATCTAACTGTCCTGATGAATTTACTCACGAAGTTCATGAGCCGCGACCGGTCTCCAGTCATATGCTTGGAACAGCCTGAGTCCAGGTACCACAGAACGATTTGAACGATCTGCAGTTGAACACAGACAAGAATGGATAACTGGATAATTGGGATCCCCATGCAAGAATGGGTTCCATTTGGTTAGTAACAGTGATTGGAACACCCACATCAGAAATAGAAACATTCATATCAGAAATAGAAGCAATGGAATCATTATGAATAGATGCAGTACTAGTGTCCGTATTTGACCTATTCAAAGTATGTTCACTTCTTAAGGGAATATTTCTACCAGTAGGCATCCATTTTCTAGTGGGCATTGTATGATTAACCTTATGGCCAACAGGTATCCACTGATAACCTATCTTACTAAATGTTCTTCCTGTGGGTTTCCACTGTTTTCTAACTTTCTTTCGCCTTTGCCTTTTAGCCTTCTTAGAATGATTTATTGCATTAACAATATTAACTGGGGATTTGACCGCATTAGACAAAGCATTCACACCACATTCATGATTAGTAACAGAATTCACGCAGACATCATTACATGGTTTGCAAATAGTATTAGAATTCGAATTAATTACAGTACGCCTATGGCTAATACTAGAATCAACACGATTCGTTTTATTCAAATTCTCCCTACGGTGATCTTCTACTTTCTTCCAATGCACATTCTTAGCTTGCGAGGCCCTATCATTCCTTGTATTGCCTTGAGAATTTGACCTGCTCGCTTTAATGTTACTGATTACTCCTGTAGAGGGAACGGGAACATTAGTTGGTTTGCTACTTTTTGCCTTTCCTGTTTTGATGTGCTGGGATGTGAACTATTCGAAGGCACATTGAGGTTCACTTTCTTAACGATGGAGGTGCTGGGATCTGAACTATTTGAAGGCCTACTAAAGTTCACATTCATAACATTGGGCATTGAATGATTTGTATACTTGGCATTAGGCATAGAACAGGGTATCAAGGGGTTGACTTGCTCACCTAGGGATTTAGAACATATTGTAATTAAGCATTCTAGAAATTCTTGAGATCGTTTGGCATATAAGCATGCATGGCCAATTGCATTATCAAGTGGTTTCACTAATTTATCCTCTTCTACAATCTCACGGAGACATTCTAGACTATCCTTAAGGTATGAGAAATATGTTTGGATGGCAAGTTTGTTATTCCTAAGGTGAGGAGGAACATAATTCACAGACAAAGCATATTTATTACAACCATGCACCTTTGATGGACCATTCTCCCCATTGGTCATTGGCATTTTCCCTTTTACCTGACTCTTCAGATTCTCAATTTCCTTTTGCAACGAAGTTATTTGTTCATTATTTTTATTACATGTGACTTTTATTGGCTCAAATAACTCATTGAAATGACGTTTAACCTTTTCATTTTCTTCGAGAAAACTCTCATTTTCCTTTTGTAAAGCATTGACCAAGTTTTGTAGATGAAAATTTTGAGAATTCCGAGAATCTAAAGGAGGAGGCATTTGGGAGCCAGACACGTTGTTCATTTCACCCTTTAATTGAGAGATTTGGGCTTTCAACTTTCTGATCGTGATACAATGAGCTCGAATATGTTCATCACGTTTGCTAATTTCAAAAACTGCATCAAATTCAGGAATATCCAAAGATGTCTTGATATTTGAGGTTTTAACATTTTCTTTCAGATGTTGATATTTTAATTGCAAAGCAAGATGCTCAACTTCTAATTTAGAAAACTATTTTACCAGGTTATCATGATCATCCTGTTCAACTTTATCATGCAGTTTAGAGTTAGTTTTTTCAAGCTCAATGACACGATCATGGGAGACTTTCAGAGCAACAGATAATTCATGAAATCGAGAAGCATTAATGGAACAATTCGTAGCAGTGTAAAACACATCTTGAGTAATACATTCAGAAATAAGAGTCTCATTCAATGTATGTAAGTTCTTCCTCTCAATCTCATTATATTTTAGTGCTCGCTCATAGTCACTAACCTCAATTATCATTGCATCAAATTCCTTTTCCATTCCTTTAATATCTGAATCTATCCCTTTTTTAAGACTCTCAAATTGATCTTTTAGTTGTTTAAAGAAAGGCATGACCTCAGTTAGATAGCATTCTTTTGTTTGCTCAAAACCCTTTTCCCCTTCAGTAATCCCAGTGGGTGTGATCCTTTTCTTACAAGTTTTCTCAAAATCGACAAATAGTTGAAAAATAACATATTGACTGATTAAGGTCTTGCTCTTAGTGGCAATAGTTCTAGGAACTAAATGCATTGGTGTATTTGGAGGATACACAGTCGCTGCAGGCATTTTCCTAAGGGGAGGGTTTGTTTCAACAAGATTTTTCAGTTTTTTGCTTATCTAAGTCCCTTTTCCAGAATACCTGTTCAGGTGTTAACAACGTTTGAGGCTTAAATTTGTTTAAGGAGATCCAGTTTTCCTTCTTGTAATCATGGGGTTTGATCATTATGTTATTCTTTTTACATTCAGGATCATCTAGCTTCTTATTCATTTTCTCCCTAGATGCATCATCTAATTTTCTATCTTCCTCAGTGCCCTCAACGCAACTAGGTTTCTGTCTAGGCTTAAGGATTTCATTACCATCATAGATTACCTTATGAGCACTTTTAGCCTTTTTAATTACCTCTGGATTTGGTTCCTCAACAAGGGGAGTACTATGCTTATCACTTAAAACTATGTGCTTAGTGATTAAGTGAGCAGTTTGAATGGTATTTCCTTGTACGTACAACTTATTTTCAAGCTTGTTTTTCAAGGTTTTTAGATTAGAAAAATCATTCAAAAGTTTTGATTCCTTAGCACAAAATTCTTGCTTAAGCATTTTAACATTTTCTTGAAGTTCTTGTTTTTGCTTAGCAGTTTTAGAAAGCTTTTCTTGTAAGGAGTTTAACTCTTGTTTTAATATTTCTTCTCTAAACTTACTTTGTCTAATAGTTGTACGCATTTGGTCATCCATCTCCTGCTCACGAGTGGTTAACTCAAACTTAGCTCGTTGTTCATAAATAGCAACACGTTCTTTATAAGCATTAAGTTCAGAGATAACAGACTCATCAGGGGTACATGCAGTGTATTCGTCAATAGCATAGTCCTCATTGTCTGCATAAGATACATCACATGGTACAATCTCACTTTCACTTTGTTTCACATATTGATCATATGGGACAACATCGACATTGCCCATATTTTCAATATCTGACTCCATAATTACAGTTAATTGTACTTCATCATGTATCTTTTGCTCATCAACTTCATCGTATAGTTTAAGTACCTCAGAAATGATTTTGTCTTTGGATGGACCAGCTTGTGGTGATGAAGAGACTTTAGGAGAGACCATTGGAGAGATGCTAGCCATGAAAATGGTTTGTGCAGTAGGTTCATCATCAACGTCAGAGTCGTAAGCATCACAATCAGCGACTTAAAAGGCATTATGATGATTATGACCAATCTCATGAATTGGCTGTTCATCAACATCAGCATCATATGTCTTGGCATTCCCTTCAGCAAGAAACAGTAACTCCTCTTCATCCAAAGCTGCTCCATTGTCCTGAGCTTGCACTAGCAACATCTTATCCCTGAAGTACTCGGCATTCTGAGGACGTTTTGGTGATGTGCAGTTTCTTGCAATATGTCCCTCACCACCACAGTTGTAACACTTGATCGGCTTTACATGTCCTTGATTTCCATTCCTTCCCCTATTCTGATTTGCAGCAAAACCTCTACCAACTCCACCTCTTCCTTGTTCATACTGTCTTTCTTGAACAGGTTGTACCATAACCTTTCCGTCTCTGACAGTGGCCTGATTGTGTAGATTAGATGATGTTCTGAGGTTGTTGTTGGTGTGTGGGAGAGAGTTCATGTTTTGACTGATCATAAGAGCCAGTTGATTAATGAAGTTTCCCACGTGTGCATCAGCATCAGCTTGTTTGAACATTGGGTCGGGAATGAGTTTGTGATTACCATTACCCATGGGTATGACTTGTGAGGCTTTGGTTGTGATTCCTATGTTTGAGTATAAGGCAGTTGAGTCATTTGATGAACTTGTCTCTCCCTGGTTAGTTTTGAACTGATCAAGAATCCTTTTTTCAAACATAGCATGTCTCTCATTCTGAAGAAGGAAGGCATAGAGTTGCTCATAGTTTGTATTCTTCAATCCTTTGGTTAGCTTCACAGAAGAGACAAACTTACGCCATTCGGGATTCATGTTGTTCACAAACTTTGAGTTCAGCTGAATGTTTGGCATGGTCATTCTGATGTTCCTCATGTCATTCACAAGCTTATGGAATCTTACATAATACTCATAGACGCTCTCATCTGGTTTCATCTTGAAGTGCTCAAACTCATCATAGAGTTGTGATTCTTTGTCTTCCATAGTTAATTCAGAACCAGACAGAAGCATCTTGACATTATCACACACTGCCTTGGCTTCGGTGTTGTGATTGATTAGCTTGTAGGTATCTTTTGGAAGACCTTGAAGTACGATGTTAGAAGCCCTGATATCAGCATTGAATCTCTTTTTCTCCTTATCATCGAGCTCATCATACGTCTTTGGCCTGTCTAGTCAAAAGATCATAGTTCCATCTGCAGTAGTATCAATTATGTCTCTTGTAGTCTCAACCAGATAAGGTCCTTCAACAATCGATTTGAGAATGTTGACCCCATTTTCCTTTCCAAGACAGTACAGTCTGATTCTTTGAGCCCAAGAGTCGTAGTCAGTTCTGTCAAGCATGGGTGGATGAGTATCTGAACCAGCTGCTTGAACATCCTCGGCAATAGTGGAGATGATTGTAGGTACGATGGTAGACATGTTTAAAGATTACACGGGATTTTATAACTCTATGATTAAACCGGGAAATAGATTCTTTCACGGGATTTTACTAAATCAAGAGAAAACCGTATTACAAACAAACGTTAACCAAGTCGCTAAGATTCCTTGAATCAAGTCGCTAAGAACCAAGTTGCTAAGACAAGTCCCTAAGTTCCAAATTGCTATGAATTTTGACAGCAAGTCGCTATGCACCAAGTCGCTACGAGATCAAATTGCTAAATAGCAACTCGCTACTGGTCAAATCGCTAACACCAAGTCGCTACGAAACTTAAGAACAAGTCGCTATCAAAATTGAAAGCAAGTCGCTACCTTACCAAATCGCTACCCGTAGTGGAGAATCCACCAACAGTACTTTTTGTCGGCTTGTCTCTAAAGGCAAGTCGCTAGGACCAAATCGCTACCACAATACACTACAACTCGCTACAGATTTACAAAGCAAGTCGCTACCAAGAAAATTACACCGAGAGCCAAGTCACTAACTTGAAAAACTTCCAAAACACACTTTTCAATCCAAAAACAACCCAACCACGATGATTCAAGCCTTCCAAATCAAAACCTAAACACTCGTGATGATCCTAAACACAAAAGTACAATCAAAATCCAAGCTTTAACACTAGAAATCAACCAAATGATGCAAAAACCACTAAACTTTCTCAAACTCAAAAACCACCTAAAAACCACTAGAAATCCAAAGATATGTAAGAGATAATCTAACCATAGCTCTTGATACCATTTGTAACATATTGGATTTCACATACACATCAAACCATAAGCAAAGTAGGCGTACACAAGAGTTTTAGAGAGAGAAAGTTAGAGGTTTGAGAACTTTAGTGAGAGAAAGAAAAATCTTATTATGAGCTCCAACTCTCTACCTTGGAAGGTAGAGAGTATTTATAGTCTTTACATAAATCGCCACCTATCAGGTTGTGGATCAGGCATACAGTGGGTAAAGACCCGTCCGTCCTCCACGGTGTTACTTAAACTAAATACTACTTAACTTATATTAATCTACGACTACGAGCTTACTAACGATTACATATACTTGAGGTGACCGACTCTTTAATACTTGGATTTACTAAATCCTAACAGTCCACATTGGAAGTACTTGGTACATGTTCTTCTTCATTGTATCAGCTCTAAAAGTACTTCTTGGGAGCAATTTGGTTCAAACATTGCATCTGCACTGGTAGGATTGGCTACAAACCGTATGTTCAATTTTTGAAGGCTAATCTTAGATGGAATGCTCTCACACATCTCTCATGGATCAAGATGGTTAATGTATCCGAGATTTATTCAAGTCTTCTTGAATAAACAACTTTCAGATGTACCAAAGCCTTCAAGTCTTTTACCTATTGTGGTACAACCAGCCAAGATCTTCAATGATGGAGGTTGTTCAAGCAATACGCGATGAGGCTGCAGAGAGTGATGACAGAGAAGGTACTGCTTCACAAGGTACTGCTTCTCAAAGTGCTGCATCTCAAGAAACTGTGTCACAAGGTACTGCTTCACAAGGTACTGATGTTAATGAAGGTACTGCAGTTTCTCCCACCTCATCACACCATACTACTCCTCCTATTGCGTCACCAGAACAAGATATTCCTATTCCCTCATCATCTTCTGGAGGAGACACAGCTACTATACCCCCCAAAGGTTTAGTGCTGAATAATTATGTTCTGACAAGGGAGTTAGTCAAATTGAAGAAAACAACTGAGGCTCAAGCTGCTCAGATAGCTTTATTGAAGATCAAATTTAGAAAGTTCAAGAAGTCTGTTTGGCCCTTGGTTAAACATCACAGGTTATGGGTCAAAGCTGAAAAGAATAAGCGAAGGCATTTTAAGAAGGCTTCTACAGGAAAAAAGGTTCCTCAGCAATCTTCTATCCAATTGGGGAGGAATTTAGAAGAAAAGAATTTGAAATAAGATGCTGAACTATATGAAGAAAAGGAGAATGAACCTCAAAGTACTGAAGCAGAGTTAAATCTTCAAAGTACTGAGCCTGAAGGAACTGGTGTTCAAAGTACTGATGATCAAGGTGCTGCTGATCAAAGTACTGTTCTTCAAGGAACTTATAGGCAAGAGTTATTTACACCAAGGGTGTTAGAGTTTTAAAAAAAAGCTGGTCCTTCAACAGTCATATCAGAAAAGGAAGCTGATACACCCAAACCAATACACACTGCAAGTGATGATGAAACTATAGCTGAGATATTGCATGATTTATCAAAACCAAGGGGTGTTAGCATTCCAGGAGTTACTGAAGAACAATCACAAGTTTCTCAACCAGTTATAGATCCAAAAGATAAAGGCAAAGGTAAGCTGGTGGAAACAAGGAAGAAGAAAAAGCTGACTTTGGCAGAAATTAGAGCAATTCAAGTGGCTAAGAATGAGGAAGCTGCTAAGAAATTACAAGTTGTATTGGATGCTAAAGCTGATATTGAAAAAGCTAAGAATAAAGAAGCAGCTAAGAAATTCCAAGATGAATTGGATGCTGAAGCTGCTATATCAAAAAAACTAGTTTTACCTAGAAGACCAATGAGTAAAGCTAAAGAAAGGAATGCAATGATGGCTTACTTAAAGGGTCAAGGGTATACTGGATTATCAAAGCTGAATTACATTGAGATGAAAGACTTGTATGAAAATGTTAGACAAGCTTATCAGAAGCAAGTTGAAAGTATTGTTTCTTTCAAGGATGATAAGTACAAGGAGGATCTTAGTAAAAGAAGCTTAAAAAGAAAAAGGACAACTGAAGCTGAACAGAAATCAGAGAAGATTGAGTTGAGAACAGATACAGTTGATGAACTGAGGAATTACATAAGAGTTATTGATTTTGAGAATCCTAAAGCTAAAGATGTTGCAGAAAAGAAGTCAAAGATTGTTACATTCAAAGTTGTAAATGCAGAAGATGGAAATTATCTTATGTTCCATAGAAAAGATGAAAGCTTTAGAGTGTTTAACTCATTGTGGGACATACTGCACTTGATAAACAGAGAAGACCTATTTCATCTATATCAACTAGTACAAGAGTATTTTGAACATATTCCATCAGAAGGAATTGGTTTAGTATTACTTGGAGACCTCACAACTATTTTTGAAACTGAGGAGACAAGTACTGATGCTATATGGAATAATCAAGAAGTATGGGAAATTAATTGTTGTAGATATTTTGATGAATCTGGAGTGCATGTTTTGGAGCTAGAAGATGGAAAAATGATCCATATGTTAGTAGAAAGAAGATATCCTCTCACATCAGATCTTATGAGAAGAATGTTAGATCATGGAATGGAAGTGGAAGAGGAGAATGAAACAGCACTGATGGTCATCGAATTGTTTATTAGATGGACAACAATGGCTGATGATGAAGCATAAATACTGGTATGATTTATAATTACATAAAATCTTTTGAAAAGTAAGTACGTTATTCAAAGTACTGCTGGACAAACAATACTTTATCCAAAGTACTGCTTGCAGCATAAACCAGTAAATATTTTTTTTAAAGAGAAACCTTTGTTAAGTAAAGAATATTTTGAAACAAAAGTTAACAGCAAAAATGGTTTTTGAGATGATTATAACAGTAGGTTATCAATTCACCATGTTTACAAAAGAACTGGCTAATCCATGAGCAAACGGCTCTGGTAAAGATATCTCAAATCCGTTATATAGTTGACAACTTGCTAATAAGTTGTATGGTAATTAACTCACCATATCAGCAAATGTAAAGAGTTGGCTAGCCCACAAGTAAAATGGTTTGTGATAAAGGCTATGGAAAAACCATTTATATGGTAATTAGTTCACCATGGTTGCAAGAACTAACTAGTCCAAAAGGGTACAGCTTTTGGTAAAGACAAATCAAATCTGTTGATAGCTGATGATTTGCTAAAAATCATATGGTTATCAATGTACCATGGTCTTACACACCTAAACATTTGGCTACTCCAGAGTTAATGGTTTTGGTAAAGAGACATCAAAATCCATTAAATTTCAATGATTCACCTCTCACAGGAGTTTACACATCTGAAAGTGATGAGAATAGACTGAAACTTAACTGAATTAATGTACAAAATTTTCATATGTTGCTGAGAAGATGGAGCTTGCTGATTGTTGCTGAAAGGAATTACAAAGATAAAGACTACTTTGATGATCATGATATAAGCACAGAATTTACAAAGACAAAATTTGAAGATAAAGCCACAATTCCTCTTTGAAGACAAAGATGTTAAAGCTGAATATACAAAGGAAACTTGAAGTCAAGCAAGTAGAATTCAAGTTAGGGGAGGATTGTTGGGATATGAAAGTCAACGTACTGAAGAAGTCAAAGTGCTGAAGATTCAAAGTACTACTAAGTGAAAGTCAAAGTACTGCTGTCGAAGTCAAAGTACTACAAAGCTAAAGAACTGCTATATTCGTTTATGGAAAGCTTTGTTATTATAGAATATTCTTTGTTTAGATTACTTGTCGTACAAGGTTACAAATTGTAAATCAACTAGGGTTATCCTTAAGCCTATAAAAGGACCCCTAGGTTGGCATTAGAGTATACGTGTTATTACTTGGTTACCATAGTATAAAACCTACACCCCATGTCCTCTTTATATACTAGAAGATTAGGGTTTACAAAATACGACAAAGGACTAATAAATAAAACTTCTTTTGCAAGCAAGTCCTTCCATCTTTTTGTAGGTTTCCTTCTTGTCGTATTAAGTCCCTCTTGTTTCATTCTTTTTGTCTTATCAACTCAAACGTATAATTCCCAACAAGTTATCTAGAGTTTAGAGTGTCGAGTCTTGGCTTAGCAACGCCATTCTTCGCATGCTTGTAACATAAAGATTTTTGACTTGCCACCACTAAATCGCCTATCCCACCGAACCCTTTGTTTCCCTATCCTAAGCCAAACATTACAACCCTTTAAAAGACCTCTTGGATAGTCTTTCCTAGGTGCTTACGCCAAAGCGATGGAGGTTTGATCTAGTCTCAAGCCTATGGTAATCTATGTACTAGGACCGGTTAATGAGTGTTTATCTTCCATTTCCAACTTGTTATATTTCATATACACCCAAGAGATGTGAGTATCCAAACACCCCATGTGAGGTGCTAGTATGTAGTTTCCGTGCTTGTTATGACTTTTACGGGGCTTATATGTGTTGTGGATCGTTCTAAACTAATGATTCATGACCCCTAATTTATAAATCAATTGGCTAAAAGCACATTTGCTGAGGACAAGCAAATACCAAGTGTAGGGATATTTGATAAGGATTTAAAAGGTACCTTTTTGAGGGGTCATTTAAGCCCTTAATCGATCACTTTTGTATCCGTTACTACTTAATTTCGTTCCTTTTCATTTTTTAGGTCTCTTGAAGGCAAATTGCTGGAATGGCACTTATTCGGACGAAAAAGCGCAAATATACGAAGAAAATGGCCAAAGTCAAGAATCGAGACACTCAGGCTGCTGAATTGAAAGGGGACGGCGTCAGGTTCTACTTGTGATGCCGTCGGAACAAGTTTTGTGACGACTCAGTAGCCAAATTGCTTATTTACAAGTGACGGCATCAGGTGTTACAAGAGTAGGGCGTCGCAGCTCAGACGGCCTAGATTTGATCCAGAAGGCGTCAGAGACTGAAGGAGACGGCGTCACAGTCATAAGGTGACGCCGTCACAATGCTAACGTGGCCAAGATGAAACCCTAATGACGGCGACCCGACGGCGTCACAATTAAAAGTGACGCCGTTGCAGTTTGTAACACTATATATATAATCCAAATTTTTCAGTTTTCAGTGTGTAGTTTTGTGGAGTAAAAACCTAAACCGAACCAAGGCTTTCTTGTACAGTATTTTAGGGTTTCATACCCTATCTTACGTCAAGATAAGTGTTTTAATTCATTAATTCATATAGGTCTTCAATTGAATGTGTGTATGCTTGCATGTTCTCCATGTCCGGCTAATTTATTTGTGTGTTTGCTTAGGTAATATGAAACCTAGTTATTGAATATTGATTGGTTGTCTCTTATCTTAATTGTGATTGACCTAGTATTGCGATAGGTCATTCGTTGTGCTATTAATTTTTGATTAATCTTTGTTGAACCTTATCATATAGTTACTAGTGGAATTGTAGGCTAAACATCCAAAGAATACCTTAGTGTTAAGTTTATGAATCCTAGAGATTTCTTAGTCATTAACCTTTGGTAGCTTCAAAAAGTTAGGGATAAACGCATACCCTACGACCTTAGAAACACAACGCGACGTGACAATTCAACCATCGATAGGAGATAACTAGGGAGTAATAAAACCTAAGTAAATACGTTCTTAATCATCATACGAGCACACAACAATAGACATAGACTACCCCTAGCTTAGTTAATTAGATAATTAGATAAGTAGAGTAATCGGTAGAAATACCAACCCTGAGATTCGTACCTTTCCATTTCCTAAAAAATATAAAAAAGATAAAAAATAATCTTCCTCAACCCCAACCTTAGCGTAGTAACTTCTCACTAGCATTCCCATTCCCTTAGAGAACGATATCAATACCCGTGGCTTACCCTAATACTACACTACAACGATTAGGTTCACTGCCCAGGGTGTTGAAAAACTTGCTCGACGAAAAGGAAGTTCCTTTGACCCCGAACGCGCTGTGTAAGCGTATCATTTATTCAATAATGACTTTATAGCAAAACTATATATCTTACAATTTAGTTTAGCCCACTTTCATTTAAAAAGATATCCACATACATGTTTTCCTGTTATCTGTATTTTGAGGGTTGTTTGAATGTGTAAATAACTTTTTATTTAGTAAATTGTAAACACCAAGTAGTTGCTAAAAATTTTTTTGGGTTGTGCAATACAGAAATGAGTATAGAACGTGAACTAGAGTACGAGGCAGCATAATGTATCTTGATGTTATTAAAATTTCTATATTTTTAGGGTTTTCTTATTAGTTGACAAATTAACATTGTTTTTTTTAAATGTAGTTGTCTTTCAAAGGTTCTTCATAATCCATGGGAATGAAGTTAGACATATCTAATTCTCTTCTTGCAGCCTCATACTTCTTTTCAATTTCAGCATCAGAAAAAGGCCTCAACTGCACTAACTTCCACCCCTTCATGTTTCTTAAGTATTGGCATTGAAAGTATCTTCTTTGTTTAACACTTGGTGGTTAAGCAACTTCTTCTTCTTTCTTTCATCAGCATATTGTTTTCTCCTCTTTCCATGAAGTTTCTCAGCCACTGAGTCCTTTCCTCAATTGTATAGTTATCCTCATTCTCTTCCTTGAGGATTCTGTTAAACTCACAATCTGCATATCCCTTGACTCTTTCCTCATCCTATTTTGCTAGTAGCTCCAAAGTTTTTCTCTCATTTTCAGCTGCAATCTTTTGTTTCTTCAGAACTTCTGCATTCTCGGGAGCATATTCTTCTTGAAGTCTAGCAGCTACCATTCTATCATGTTCAGCTAACTTCTCTTTTGGCCAGAACTCTACAGCTGCTATTTTTAGTTGCTTTATTCAATAATGACTTTATAGCAAAACTATATATCTTACAGTTTAGTTTAGCCCACTTTCATTTACCTTTCGAAACATCCAGAGAAGCCTCTCAAACCATTTACCTTTCGATGCCTATAAATTCGTCACCTTGTAACAAATCATCCGCGTTCAACCAAGAAGAAATGTCATATTCTCGTTTGACAAAATCATCTTCGTCAGTAAATTCATCCATTCCAGTAAGTTGTAGACGGGGACACGTCAAATGTATATTTCTAAATAGAACCTGAATTAGTTGAATAATCATTATGAGTTGAACAATCATTATGTAATTTTCCAAACAGATGCCTTATTTTTTTATAATACATATGCCCTAAAATATACACAAATTAGTATATTGCCAAACACCGCTTAATAATAATCATGCAATATTTCATACAGATGCCTTATTTTTCTAATACAGATGCACTAGAATTGTATAGAAATTATTATATTGCCAAACACCCCAATGTTTACTACATCGCTGGATAATCTTTATGCAATATTAAACAATTGTAACGTATAACGTTGATGCACTAATGTATAACACAAATGCAATAAGATATTACCCTTTGGCAGTCTTGATGTGAGTCCACCAATGCCCATTGTTAAAGACTATAACGTGAGCATTATAGTCTTAGTATCTAACTCCCTTTTAATAACGTAATTAAAAAGAAAAGAACTTGTCAAGATACCTCAAGAATAGTTGTAACTTGAAATTGAGCATAAGGAAGGTCGATTGAAATCCATTCAAATTTAAATCTCATCAATGGAACATTTGCATCCTTAACACAGTGTATACCCGACACCTCTACACTATTTGCAAGCATGTTGTGTAGACCTATGAAAAAATCCTCCTGCATAACGTAAAATAATAATTGTTATCAAAATGTTTCATTTTCAAGTTTTCTTTCCTAAGTGTATGCCAATAAATGAATTAAACAAATGAGATGACAAGTCATTGTCAAAATGGCGAACCGCGAGGCCAACACAAAGAGCATCAATGTCGTATTCTGCATTATATACCTACACAAGTTTTGAAGAAAAATTAGAGCCAAATAAAATCTTGCTACAGCCAAAAATGAAAAAATAAGTAACATAAATAGAAACTCATGCCAAGACCATAAGATCCATATGTCAATATAGTTGTTGAGGTATTCTATCGAACCCACCACTTTTTATAACTCTATAAAGATTTAAAACTGTTGCAATACCTTTAACTCTCTATTGTTAAGCTCTTTAATGGCGACAATAGCAGCCAAATTTTGAAACCTGAAGGTCACAAAAGCATAGCCTTTATTCTCAGTTAAGTCTTTACCTTTCATTATCTGGACCTATTACACGTTAAATAACATTAAAATACATATATAGCAACATAATTTTCTATAAAATAAAGAGAGAGGGAGAGGGGGAGAGAGAAAGAGAAGGTTACCTCGGTGACTTCTCCAATAGATTCACCTAACTCTTTCAGAACATATTCAGACGCATCAAGAGGAATAACACCAAGCATACAAATAGACACCCAAGTATTTCCAATTACGCACTAAACATACAAATGGATGCCCTACTATAACAACCGATGCATTAAACATACAAACGAATACACTATAAAAATACACAGATGCATTAATATCTTTGACGATGCACTAATCATACTCACTGATGCCCTAATATGTTCATAGACGCACTAAGCATACAAGTATATACTGAAGTATCTCCAGCGATGTACTAAACATACAAACGGATGCCCTACTATGACCAACGATGCACTAAACATACACACTAATACCTTAGTATGTCTGATGATTCACTAATCTTACTCACTAATGCAATCATACTCGCTGATGCTCTAAGATGTTCAATGATGCAGTAATCATAATTATTGATACCCTAATATGTCCATCGATGCACTAAATATACAAATAGATGCCCAAGTATTTCCAAGAATGCACTAAACATACAATAGATGCTGAAGTATTTCCAACAACCACAAACACAAATGCACTAATACAATCTGATGCCCTAACTTGTAATTTTGATGCTGCAAATATACACACATATGCCCTCAGAATATAATTGAATATTAAGCTCATATACTGAAAATTAGTGCATCACAACTTTAAAATCTTATTCAGACATTTTATCAAACACCTGGTGCTCAACTTTAATAAACACATTTTATATGCATTTTTTCATCAAATTTGTTCCAAATCTTATATAAAACATGTTGATATGATTATAAACTTTCAACAAAATTTAAAAAGTCATTACATCATAGTTAAAAACTTACAGATTTTGTACACTTAAAAGTTATCTAATTAAAAACTTATTCTAATTGCTGAAATTGATAATTATACACAATTATATTATGTTTAAATCAATAATATGAACCAGAAACATTAAGTTAAACAATTTAATGCGAAGATCAATTCGTAAAGAAACTAAACATGATTGAGAATTGATGGTATGATGTTGTGGTGGAGGAATGGTGTTGATACCGTTGTGGTGCGATGTTGATTGGTGGCGGTGCGGTGGCTGTGTGGTGGTAGCGATGCAGATGGTCAGATGAAGATGGTGAATGAGAGGAATCACGACTGTGTGTTTGAACTAATAACTGTGTGTTTGCATATGATGGTTACCAGCTACTCCATATTTGTTTGCTTTTTTCAAAATTTATCCTGAAGTTTGAGATGTTTGCAAAATCTACCCTGTAACTTTTTTTCTCACTTTTCTATCTAATTACACTTTTCTCTAGAAACGGGCCCTATATATATATATATATATATATATATATATATATATATATATATATATATATATATATATATATATATAGGATAAAGATAAATATCCGTAAAAAGATAAAAATATTTTTTTTTCAAAAAAAGTTCACGAAAAATTCCCAAAAAATCCCACAAGATCGAGTATGATGGTGCATGAAAAAGTTGTGAAAAACTTTTTTCTAAAAGTGGATATTTTTTCCGAAAAAAAATTATGAAAATATACGTTTGCGCATTAAATCCTTTTTTTGTGCATCAAAAATTGGTTTTTGCACCCAACTTCTTTTGACTTTTTTCATCAAAATAACATTGCGCATCAAACTAAAACAAGTTAAAAATTTTGTGCATCAAAATTTTTTTGCGCATCAAAATTCGTTTTTTGTGCATTAAAAAAAACGTATCAAAACTCAAAATTATAAAAAATGTTTTCACAAAAGTTTTATGCACCAACATACCCGATCTTGTGGGATTTTTTGGGAATTTTTCGTGAACTTTTTTTGAAAAAAAAATCTTTTTATTCTTTTTACGGATATGGTTCATTGGGTTTTTAGTGAATTTGAAGTCTACATTGAACTTTTCAATACAATGTATAAACAATTACCCATATTATGATATAACTTGATTTTCATATTCGTCTGATGGACGGGATAGTTCCATGATAAAACCAAATATTTAATGAATGATGTTGTTTTTTCTATTAATATAATGCTTCAACACAAAATAAATAACAATATTACTTTCGATTGTTTAATAGGTAAAGATATATAAAATTGTGCCGTAACACTTTATTGTTAAAAGCTAACCAAATTATTGTAATCAAGATGAAATCAAACAAACTAAAAAAAATGAACGGAAATGATATGTTAAAAACTTATTGCCATGTTGATTAATTCATATATTATATAATTTTAATCACACTATGAATATTCATATTAAGTAAGGCTGCAAATTATGTTGGGATTCTTGATTTGATGAGACAAAGTAAATAGAAGAATGAAACAAAGGGACTTAAAGTGAAAAAGATAAAACCTACAAAAAGATGGAGGGACTTGTTTGCAAAAGAAGATTTATTATTTAGTCCTTCGTAGGGATTTGTAAACCCTAATCCTCTAGTATATAAAGAGGACATGGGGTATATGTTTCATAATTAGATCTTCCAATATGTAGTCGACTAAGAAAGGTGTGTATGTGTGTGTCTAGACGTTTGTCATAGAAAACGTCTAGGGTATGTTTAAGCTTTCAAGATCGTTTGATCCTTGTTATAGATTAGATAACACGTTATTAATATAATTGAGAGCTTGTTGGATGTGAAAAACCTTGTTCATAATAATGTTAATTCTTTTATTGAATATTCCGCTTTCGTTATTGTGTATCCTAGATAATATGAGGTCTAAACAACCTCGAGCTACAACGATCTAACAGGTGGTATCAGAGCTTGTGATCTAGAAGCTGTGATCAAGAAGAAATCATGTTACTCAAATCTGTTCTAAATTTACCAAGTTAAAGATGTCTGACGAAACTCATATGGTTACTGCATCAAAGGTGCCCATGCTGAAGCAGGGTGAGTATCAAGTTTGGAGAATGCGAATAAGGCAATACATTTGCATGATTGATTATAACATCTGGGATGTTATTGAGAAGGGTGATAAGTTACCCATTATGGGTCCTGATGGAAAACCTGTTGGAATTGTAAGTAAAACAGACAAGGCCCAGAGGAAGTTGGAGATTAAAGCTCATAGTATTCTCAGTATGGAAATACCTAATGAGTATGCATTGGACTTTGAACAGTATGAGACTGCTAAGGATTTAATGGATGCCATTGAAACAAGATTTGCTGGTAATGCAGCTACCAGAAAATCCAGGAAAAACATGCTCAAGCATCAGCTTGAAAACTTCACTGCCCTCGGTGGAGAAACTCTTGATGGCACCTATAACAGACTACAGAAGCTAATCAGTCATCTGAAATTGGTGGACTACAAAGTTGCTCAAGAATATATAAATCTCAAGTTCATCAGAAGTTTGTCACCTGAATGGGCCATGCATATTGTTGTGTGGAGGAACAAAGAAGACTTTGAGAAGATGACTTTGGACAATCTCTACAACAACTTGAAAGTTTATGAATCTGAAAAGAACATTGCTGGCTCATCCTCATCTTCACAGAACATTGCTTTTGTGTCTACAAACCATAAAAGTACTCAGGAAGCATCCACTACTGCTTATGGTGTTTCCACTACTATTGCTAATAATACCACTGTTAGTGATAACATTAGTGATGGTGCCATATGTGCTTTCCTAGCTGATCTAACAACCAGTGTTACTGTGCTAAATCAGGATCTGGATCAAATTGATCCTGATGATCTTGAAGAAATCAATCTTCACTGGCAAATGGCAATGCTAACATTGCAAGCTAGGAGGTTTCTAAGGAGAACTGGAAGACAGGTCAAATATGATGGTCAAAGAAAGGCAGGGTTTGACAAAAGCAAGATGGAGTGCTACAACTGCACGAAGAAGGGGCACTTTGCAAGGGAGTGTAGAGCTCCTAAGAGGATGAATGAGAACTTCAAGAAGACAACTGAACAACCAGTACCTTCTTCTTCTGCATTGGTTGCTCAGGATGGACTTGGTGATTATGACTAGAGTGATCAAATTGAAGAAGGTCCTAATGATGCTTTTCTTGCTAGTGAAGCTTCAAAAGAGCATAACTTTGCTCTCATAGCCTATGCTTCATCTTCTGGTTCAGATTCTGAGGTATCTAATGATTCAAAAGGTTCTACTTGTTCTTTTAAATCATGTCAATATAACTTAGAATCTCTTAAAGCAATTAATGAGAGTCTGAGAAAAGAGGTAGATAGACTTGCATTAGATAACTTAGGTTATAAAGTAGGTCTTGAGAATGTAGAAGAGAAACTTAAGTTTTGTATCAAATGTGAGTTTGAGTATGTAGATAAGATAAACATACTAGGTGTAGTAAGTCTGAATCACTTAAGATAGGTTCTGATAGGTCATCTGATGGTCCAATTATTAAAGATTGGGAATCAGATTCTGAGGAAGATAAGTCTGAGTCAACACAGTCTGAGAAGTTAGAAAATGTTAAACATGTTGATTCTAAACAAGCCAATATTATGCCTGGATTTGGAGCACCAATTTCTAGGAAAGTTGTAGACTACAATGAGATTCCTAGGGATCAGATGAGAAGTTTCAAACCTAGGGGCAATCAAAGAAACTTCAATGGCTTAATCTCAAATAGATTAGGGGAGGAGTTTCAATGTGTCAAAAAGGCTTGTTTTAAATGTGGTAACTTTGAGCATTTGAAGAGAAATTGTTATAAAAATCAGCCACAAGTTTGGAATCAATGAAGGAGGGTGAATCATAAAAACTTTTCAAAGAATACCATCCCTCACCCTAACAAAAACATGGTTCCAATAGCAGTGTTAATGAAAAATGGTAAAACAAAATCTATAATCACTGCTGCACCTAAATGGGTTCCAACCACTGTTAAGCAAAATGTTTCCACTGCTAAGCAGAATATCACCACTGCTGAGTCAAAAGAAGTTTTATCTATTCCAAGGGTGATAACTGACACAGTGGTTGGAAGCCATTTCTATGCAGTAAAGGCCTCAGCTTGTTGGCGATGGAAACCAAAGACAAAAGTCTTAGATCATGTCAACAGTGCATCAATGGACTTAAAGAAATTTGAATATGTTGATGCACAAGGCAGACCCAAATCAGTATTGACTTGGGTCCCCAAAGGTAACTAACTTGTTTAATTTCATGTGCACGGCAATCTACAGGATGAGCTAAAAGATAAAGGAATTTTTTACAGTTGTTGCTCTGGGCACATGACATGGGATGGGAGCAACCTTGAGGATTCTAAAGCTTTTGATGGAGGATATGTGGCATTTGGTAATGATCCAAAGGGAGGAAAGATTCTTGGCAAAGGAACAATCAGAACAAGAAAATTGGACTTTGAAAAAGTCTATCTGGTACAGGGACTGAAGTACAATCTTTTCAGTGTTTCCCAAATGTGTGATAAAAGAAATTGGGTACTTTTGGGGGAAACAGAATATGTGGTGTTATCTCCTGATTTTAAAATGCCTGATGATAAGTTTGTGCAGCTTAGAGTTCCTAGGAAGGATAACATATATTGTTTTGATATGAAAGATGTCATTCCTAATAGGTCTCTAACCTGTTTTTTTGCTAAGGCATTAGTAGACGAGTCAAAATTATGGCATAGAAGGCTAGGTCACCTAAACTTTAATACAATCAATAAATTGGTGAAGGGGAATTTAGTTAGAGGACTACCTTCTAAGGTTTTTAAATGTAAAGATCTTTGTGTGGCTTGTCAAAAAGGTAAACAACATAGAGCCTCTTGTAAGACCAATACTGTGAACACCATTAAAATATGTTACACATGGACTTGTTTGGTCCCACATTTGTTAAGAGTTTGAATCATAAGCAATATTTCCTAGTCATCACTGATGATTATAGCAGATTTTCTTGGGTTTACTTTCTGGCACTTAAGAGTGAAACAAGTGAGATTCTCAAGAATTTCATCACTAACATAGAAAATAGAGTGAACCATAAGGTCAAAGTAATCAGATGTGATAATGGAACTGAGTTTAAAAATGATGTCATGAATAAGTTCTGTGTAGATAAGGGTATTGAAAGACAATTTAGTGTTGCTAGGACACCTTAATAAAATGGTGTTGCTGAGAGAAAAAATAGAACACTAATTGAGGTTGCAAGAACAATGTTATCTGAATCTAAGTTATCAACTACCTTTTGGGCTGAAGCTGTAGGAACTGCATGTTATGTGCAGAATAGAAGCAAGGTAGTGAAGCCTTATAACTAGACCCCTATGAGCTGTTACATGGTAGGAAGCCTATGATAGATTTCCTAAAACCTTTTGGGTGTCCTGTTACTATCTTAAATACCATAGACCACCTATGTAAGTTTGAAGAAAAGGAAGATGAGGGATACTTTATTGGCTATTCTTTCAATAGCAAGGCCTTTAGAGTATACAATAGGAGGACCAGAAGAGTAGAAGAAAACTTACATGTTAAGTTTAGTGAAGAGACTCCTAGTGTTGAGACAAAAGGACCAGAGTGGCTGTTTAATATTGATATGCTAACCAAGTCTATGAATTATGAGCCTATCAATGCAGGTACATCCACTAATTTTGATGCAGGTATACTAAAGGATTCTGATGAAGGAACAAATTCTAAGGAAGATGAACCTCCAAAAGAATTTTACTTGGTTGAAAAGTGGAAAGCTGGTTCTGTCTCACCCACCATTGAAAAGAAGAGTCCCACTAATGATGATGGTTTGGATTCAGGAAGCAAGGGTGATCATCATCATGATAATGAAGAGTTGTCTCATGATAACTCAGTGTCGGTAGAAGAAATTGAAAAGCAGAAGAAAATTTATGAAAGCACTGCTAAGCTAAATGAAAGCACTGCTAAGCCAAATTCTACCACTGCTAGCACAAGTGAAACCGATGCTACCACATCTGGACCCACTGCTATCACACTTGAACCCACTGCTGATCCCTTGACTTCAACTTCTGAACCACATAGGATTTTGTTTACTAGGAGGAGGAGGAAGGGCACCAAGCTACCTTAGGCTGGTGTTAGTGGTGTAGTTAATGAGGTTGTCACAAGAAGTGGAGGTGACATGAGTGAAAGGGCTTTCGCTACTGTTTTAGGCTTAGATGCTGGACAGGACAGTGAAAACATAATTAAGACCCAACCACTGGCAACTTCTAATGTGGAGAGTTCTTTCGAGCTCAACACAGGTGGAGGAATCCCTAGCCAACTGGCTAAATCAGGGTCCATGGATGATCAGGATAGGTCTGATGCCATATGTTCTACACCCCATGATTCACCTCTCGGAGCAGGTTACACAGGTCGAAGTGATGAGGGTAGTTTGGGACAAAATATTGAATTGACGGGTACTGATAATGTACCAAATGACTTTTCCAAGGATCCACCTCTCGGACCAGGTTACACAGGTCGAAGTGGTGAGGATATTATTGAACAATTGAATGAATTGACGGCTAAATGTACCACAATGGAGAATACAATCACTGGTCTTCAGGAACTTGCAGTGTTTCAGGGTAGACAAATTAGAAGATTGAAGCACAGGGTGTCTGTCTTGGAAAGAATAAGGAGGCCAGGGATTGCTGCTTATAGGAGAACCAATAGGGTGCATAAGAAGGTTAGCTCCTCAATTGATCAAAGTTTGGAGGATGCATCCAAACAGGGGACGAGTAAGAGCAAGGATTCAGGGGAGGATGTGCATTTGGATGATGGTTTGGATTTGGATAGTGGAAATACTGATGGTGATTATATAGTGACTGATAAGGATGGAAATGAAGCAGTGCTTGAGACTTTGAAGGCTGTAGTAGAAGACAAAGAGAAAGAAGTGGTGCAAGAAACAACCACAACTAGTTTTGCTGAATCCCCTGCTAGTACAATTGAAACCACTGTTGCAACCTCTGAGGTAATTTTCACAACTGTTACTTCAGATACACTTATAGCTATAACAACCACTGCTACTATAGTTACAACCACTGTCACACCACCACCCATGTCTAAAGAAGTTGAGAAGGAGGCTGCTGGTACCCTGATTAACTTAAGTAAAACCTCATCAAACCCTGAACCTACCATTGCACCTGTTCCAATTTTTCTTAAACCTACTGGACCCAAACCCTTGGCTAAAAGTTTGAAAATTGGTGAGCCTGTAAAGACTAAAGTGGTTCTACCATATATTGGAAAGGGGAAAGGTATTGTTGAGCCAGTTATGAAGTTTAAGAATAGGAAAGAGCAAATTACTCATGATGAGGAGCTTTCTAAGAAATTGCAAGCTGAAGAAGTGGAAGCTACAAAGAGGCAAAAGCAAGAAGAAGAGGAAGCTACTCAAATATTGATTGAAGAGTGGAATTTGGAACAACCTTTTTTCAAGCCTCTGAACAGATAAGAACTGAATACACTACTCTTGAATGGGCATTATTAGATGTTGCTACAAGGTCTAAGGTTTTGGCTGAGAAGGCAAGAAAGATAAGACAGGAGAAAACTCAAGCTAAAAGGAAGAAACCTCCTACTAAGACTGAAATGAGAAATCAAATGATGAAGGTTATCAGACACATGGATATGCATATTGGTGTTAATTTGAGAAAGTGTACATATGAGCAGGTTGAGGAGATTTATCAAGCTTGCAAAAGAAGAAATGATGACTTCATCCCTATGAATTCTGAGAAAGAAGCTGAGTGGATTCAGAATATACAAAAGAGAAAAGCTGCTATTCAGGAGGAATCTAGTTCAAAAAACAGAAAGTGGATGAAGAAATGGAGAAAGAAGCAAGACTGAATCAGTATCTTCTGGAGTGTGATAAACCAGAACCTATCAATCCTACTCCAGTAAGAGCTATATATCCTATTGAAGATTGGCAGATAATTACAGCTAATGATAGAGAGATGATTGAAATTACAAGAGCTGATGGATGGAAAAGCACATACTTCAATTTTGGATGTTTGCTGTTCATTATGAATAAGGTTGATCTGGAACAACTGTGGAAGGTAATGAAGTTTAGGTATAGAAATTTTGGGCCAACTGGAGTATTAGCTAAATTTGTGTGGACTTCTATAAAGAACTTGTGCCAGCCCAATCCAGATGATGAATTTTGGGAAGATTGTGAGGTGGTTGAGTGGATGTTGTATCAACCTTGCAGAGTACATGCTATGCAGACTACAAAGGAGAAGTTCTTCATGTTTATAGATAAAGACTATCGACTGAGCAAGAATGTAGCCAGGAAAATGTTGGAAGCCAAACTTGCTTCACAGGGGACAAAGCCTACTAATCCTATGATTGATCAACTGTTTTTGAAGATTGAGAAAATTGCATATCTAAAAGGTCCTTTAGCAATAAAGGCCAAGCCTCAAGGAAGATTAAAGAGGAAGGCTGACAGATCTAAAGCTGTGGATTACACTTCTAAGTCAGAGACTGAAGAGGACATTGAAGCAAACAAGAAAAGACTGTTGGTTCTTACTAAATTATCTTCATTGAAGGAGCCAGAGGTTAGTTGTACATCACCTCTTACAGGTCATCATCAAATTATCTCATATACTTTTGAGTTTAATGAAAGTGGAGGATGTTGGAAATTTGAGAGAGCCAATGGTGAGAGTTATGGTTTTGTTAAGTTTTCACAAATGCTTTACTACATGGAAAGAGATGATTTGATGACCATCTAGAAGTTATACAAGAACATATTTGGAGATGTGGCACCAGATGATTATCATGAGAGGATTGTGTATTATAATTTGAAGATCATATTTGAACCCACTCATGATGAACCAGAATGGACAGGACTCTCCAATGGCAGTGTTACAAGTTGGAATTTATATCAGTCTTGTGGAGTTCATGTATTAACTATTTCTGGAAATGTTATTCATATGTGTGTAGAAAGTGATTATCCTAAATTGAATAATCATCCAGAAGTTATTACTCAGATGTTACAGCCTCATGGATTAAAGCTGCAGAAACCCTTTGATTATCAAGCTTACAGGTTGCTAAGGAAGTTTGAGAAGTTACTACATTCTGATAAGTGTTTGGATACATCCTCCAAGTGAAGACTGTATGGGCTTTAAAAGAAACTTGATGATTTTGATTGGAAATATCAAGTTTAGGGGAGGATTGTTGGGTTTTAGGTTCATGTGAAAGGAATTATTCTAAGTATGGAACCACGGCCAGCTTAAAGGAAACCACGGCTAGAAGAAAGGAATCTACTGCTATGTTAAACCACGGCTAGTAGTCTTGTGTAACCACTGCTAATATAATATAAGCACTGCTAGTTAGATATGTCGGTTTAATGTTTTGTATTAGATAAATATGGAAAAGATATTTATCTTGTAGGTTACGTATTGTATATTGTAAAGGACTCCTTAGCCTATAAAAGGAGGTCCTAGGTTAGAGTTAGATCTAAGTATTGGATATATCTAAGAGTTGATACACTTCAAAGTTGTAAAACCCTAATACTATGCAGAGTATTCGTATTAGTAATATTGAGGTGTTTAGTGATTCTTACTGTTATTCTTCTTAAGGTTAAAAATTAAATTTCGCGTAGTGTTTAACAGTTTATTTATATTAAGTCAGCTTCTATATTAGATCGTTTGCTCAAAGATTGATAAGTGTTTTGGTTTTTGGCGACACACACAAGATTGATTTTGGTTTACACACACAAGGAATTTGGAATTTGTTCTTAAAAGTGTTAAAAAGCTCGAATTTGGTTTTATTGAAGAATTGATTACGAAGAGGATTATTTATCACTTATTTGAAGATGAAGTGGAGTTTCTTGGATGCGTGTTCTTATTGTATTTTTAAACGGCTAACTACGTTTAAAAGTAACTTGTTCGTGCTTCAATGATTGTGACGAAGAATTGACATAACACTTAAAGGAGTGACGTTATTATGCTCAGTGATTATTGTCAAGAGATTGAGGTCTCCCTATACATTGGTTGGTATACGTTCAGAGTCACGTGGATAAACAAGACGTAAGATACAAGTTTGGGTAATTCTACTTCTTCATCAAATTCGTTATATTTGGTTTTCTTCACAAGTGATCATTACAAGGAGCTTACAGATTTGAAGAATCATTTGATGTTCATGCACCAGTCAAGGGGAAGTTTTTGATTCTTACTACTATTGATTAGTATTACTACTGATGGTTTAGATTTCTACTGTTTCAAGTTCATTTTTAGTTGCGGAAAACTTCATGGAGGGTAATTTGAAACATTGGAAGGATGAATTGGATGTGTGGTATTGGTTCGTGGTGGTCAAGATCAAGTTTGCATACGTTCCCTATTTGTTGATAACAAAAAGGGGAAGAGATGTTGGAGTGGCATGGCATGGATTAAGGGGAAGACAAGGAAGACAAGATTTATTTTATTCAGGGAGATGTTTACATCTCAACTTCTGCTACTTCGTCTAGGGAAGTTCGTACACGACTTTGTTTATTTTGTCATCATCAAATAGGGGAAGATTGTTGGGATTCTTGATTTGATGAGACAAAGTAAATAGAAGAATGAAACAAAGGGACTTAAAGTGACAAAGATGAAACCTACAAAAAGATGGAGGGACTTGCTTGCAAAAGAAGATTTATTATTTAGTACTTCGTAGGGATTTATAAACCCTAATCCTCTAGTATATAAAGAGGACATGGGGTATAGGTTTCATAATTAAGTCTTCCGATATGTAGTCGACTAAGAAAGGTGTGTGTGTGTCTAGACGTTTATCATAGAAAATGTCTAGGGTATTTTTAAGCTTTCAAGATCGTTTGATCCTTGTTATAGATTAGATAACACGTTATTAATATAATTGAGAGCTTGTTGGATGTGAAAAACCTTGTTCATAATAACGTTAATTCTTTTATTGAATATTCCGCTTTCGTTATTGTGTATCCTAGATAATATGAGGTCTAAACAACCTCGAGCTACAACGATCTAACAAATTATGAGTTAAAATCTTTTACAAACTATTACACCTACATGGTTTTACATAAATAATGAACATTTAAGTATGTAAAAAGTTATACATGACGAAAAGACGAACATAATGAATATAATTTGCATATTAAAAACACGAATTATATTATATAATTAGTATATGTTTTTACATGTTAATGTCAACTGTTATTATATTTTAAATATAAATAACATTAAAAGTTTAATAGTTAAAGGGTGTGAAATACATAATTTGTGAAATTTTTTAAGAAGGTAAATAAAAATTATTTTTAAAATCATATCAACATTCAATGTATCTATTATTTATGTCTATCCACCTTGTCATGCCACGTCATTCGTTCTTGCCATATTACATATAACGTTAATATCCCAATTACATTTGCCAAAAACTTCTATTAGACAAGGTTAGATGCAAACACATAACATATTAAAGATAAACACATATAGAGTAAAAACTTGGTGTAAATTTAAGAAAATGATTTTGTACGATGACATTTATAAATACATACTATTTGTGTATAGAAGAACTAGTGTTTTGAAGTTTTCATAAAACAATATATTAGTATATTGTATGTGAAAATGTATACAAATGTTTTGGTGTTTATTTATTAGGCGGGTGATTCGCGCAAAACAGTCAAGCTAAATCACTCAAGCCTGCCACTTGTGAATGGCAGACCGTAATCAGCTTAAAACTGCTCAAACACGAATGCAATGAAGATCAGGAGAGTATAGTGTTTCCCCAGGTCGTTAAGTCCCAATGAGCTGTGCGAGAATAGTCAAACGTGTAGTGATCGGGAGATTTGAACGGGAAAGGATTTTTGATTTATTATAACTACAGAAAAAGCCCATAAACTACAGGGGCTTAAATGCAAATTAAAGAAAATTAAAAAGATAAAATCTATTAAATAAACGCTATCACTATTTTTAAAATGATGAACGTTTAAAACTTAAAACTAAAAACTTACGTTTAAATTAAAAACTACGTAACGTACAAAATAAAACGTGAAAATTACACAAGATAAATCCTAAAAATATGAAAAATACATTTTTACAATCCTAATGATAAAAGAAACTTTATAGAAAAAGAAAATTATTTTTATAACTATTTATCTAATTATTATTAATTAAAAACTATTTTTAACTAATTAATAATTACCTAAAATACAAGAAAATAGGAAATAAAGCTAGAAAAATAAAATTAAGACTTAGAAAAATCTAAAATAACAAACTAGAATTTTCAAAACTATTTTTGTATTTTTCTGATTATTTTTCTATTTTCTATGAATTTTAAACTATTAAAAACTAATTAAATTACTAAAAATTACAAAATAAACTATGAAAAATATGGAAAATTACTTTTTTTACTTTTTATATTTATCTAAACCTAAGAAAATTGAAAAATTATTTTTTTGAACCTTTTCTTAATTATTTGTATTTAAAGCTAATTAAAAATGCTTAAAAACTAATTTAAATTAAGAAAAATACTAAATTGACTCAGAAAATTATGAAAATTTCCAGAAAAGTTCTAAACATTATTCAGAATCTGTGAAAATTGCTAGAAGCTACTTGTGAATGCAGATTATACTAGTTGCTATGAAACTGATGATGAAAAGCTATGTGAAAATAAGCTACAAGCTAAAAGAGTGAACCAGGAACTAAGGCAAGCTAAGATATGACTAAAATTAATGTAAACTACTTTACATCAACTAATTCAACCAATTAAGCCAAGCTTATGAGCAATTAAGCTAATACAAATCCTAACCAGTGAAAAACCCAAACAGCCTGAGCCTCTTAGTTACAGCTTATGCAGAGGTTTGAAAATAAGCTCAAGTTGAAATTCAGAAATTGGATTCTCTAGATCACCAACCAAACTCTTTGTAAACCAATTTTCAACTAATTTAGACAAGTTTTCAAAAGTTTAGAGGCATTTTAAAAACCTATGATGAAGCTGCTGAAGGTGCTCAGGGCACTATTAAGAAAACTGACCAAGTTTAAGCTCTTAAGAAGCTGTTGCAGAAAATTTGCAAAATTATTCTAAAATTATCTTAGCAAATAATACCAACCAGAGTACTTGAATCCAGAATTTTAACAGATTTGGACAATAGATGAGTGAATTAAAATTCCTTGCAGATCAGTTCTAAGAAGCTTAAAACACTTTTGACTTTTTAGAAAACTCTCCAGTTTGACTAAATGGAACTTTGATCCTTCTTTGCAGATTGTGACAGATGAATTAAGGTGAATTAGGACCTAATTTAGCTAGACTAACAGATTAAAACACTAAATGCAAGCTAATGCTATCAATCCTAACTGTTATGTGGGTGTAGTGAGATCTTAAAATGGATTTTGACTTTTGGACAATGCCAGTGCAAGTGACTGCTTTAGATTAGTTCTAATGAGCCTAACTTAGGCACAAGCACTATTGCTAAACTCTGAACAGACCTCCATCCCAGTTATGCACACTGATCCAAACACTGGTTCCAAAACAGATTCATAGTCCAATATAGATTCCATGTAAATTTTATCAACCAAATTTGCTTACAACACCTAGATGAACCAAGTCATTCAACAAACTAACACCTGTTCTAGCTAATAATTTTTGTGCAGATTAAGCCTTAAAACAGAATTTGAACAGAAGTACACAAAACACTTACAAAAATCCTATCAATGTGGCAAGCTCATGAAATCAATGAAACAGTTCATGCACTACTATCAACCCAAGTAGCTCAAATCTCAACTCATTTCCATATCCAAACCAGTAAGCTGGACAATTTCTTCACAATATGGAAGGTTTGACTTTCATTGACCAAAAATGTTTTCAAGAGTGAAAACTGAGTAGAGGCTAATACAAGCAGTAAATAAGCTGTAGAAAACTTTAATATAGCTTATGAAAGCATTTTGAAAAACTAAAATTGATCTTAACACTGCTAGACTATATTTTATCACAGTTTGACTTTCGTTGACTAATTATGAAAATTACTCAAACTTGGAATTAATAACTGAAAGTGAGTTACAATGATGAAGTTGCTTATGTTTAATACATTAAAACTTAAAATTACATTTTAAGAACACTAATTGAGATAACTAAAAAAAACGACATACAAAGAAAAATTAAAAAACTAACTACTCCTTTCTTTGCTTTCTTCTTCCTCTTTTTATAGTCCAATCCTCTTGCCACGTGTCTCTGAGTGTTTCCCACCACCTCTTTTGACCAATGGAAGGTTTTTAAGCAGTTTGGCCTCTTTTATGGTTTTGGCGGGAAACCTACTATTTGACTTTTGAGCCTTCTGAGCTAGCAACTAGGGGGGGTGATAAGTAGGGGTGATGATGGGTTGAGGTGATAAGGGTGCAGGGATAAGAGGTGATGGGAGAAGTGGAGTGAGGTGTTGCAGACTTTGCAGTCAAGTGGAGAAGGAGGAAAACCTGTAGGGAGGGAAACAGGTGGAGGTTTGACTGGTTTGTTGACCAGGGGGTCAAAATGGGTAAGGGGTCACAGGTCAAAATGGCAGGAGGGGTTCACAATGTATTTTGACAAGTCTTTTGTTTAATATAACAAGGACTTGTTTTGTATTTTTTGAAAAGACCAAGGACCAAACCTGTAATTTTCCAAACCTGCTTCAAGGGACCATTATTGACAAGCTTTGAAAGTTTAGGGACCTATCTTGCCATTATTGAAAGTTAAGGGACCTAAATTGTCATTTTTGAAAGTTAAAGGACCTAAATTGTAAATTTGTAAATTTAAATCTCAAGGACCATTTTTGACAATTTAAGAATCCCTAGGGACTTTAAAATGATATTTCTCTTTGTTTAGATTTACTAGGGACTGTTTTTGACAACTTTTGAAACTTGGGAGACTAAAACTGCCAATTATGCAAACTTTATACGTTTTTCACCAGATTTTGATGTTTTTGCATTTAAAACACATAAAACACTGATTTGTGATATTTTGATCATTTTGATGTGTTTCTGAGTGTTTTCAGATGATTTTGCAGTTTATTTTGTACAAAAATGATGAGTATTTAGACACTCATCAATCCCCCACACTAAGATATTGCTAGTCCCTAGCAATGATTTGAGAAAACATAATGGATTTTAATCTCTTTACCAAAAGCCATTACTTCTGGAGTAGCCAAATGTTTCAGTTCAAGTAAGAACCTTGGTACACCGATAACCAAATGATTTTGAGCAAATCACCAGCTTTCAACGGATTTGATTTGTCTTTACCAGAAGCCGTACCCTTCTGGACTAGCCAACTCTTAGATAAATTATCAGTATTATCTTTGGTGAGCTGATTACCAATTATGGATTTTCCACTGCCTTTACCACAAGCCATAAACTTGCGGGCTAGCCAACTCTTCACTTTTAAGGATATGGTGAGCTGAATACCATACAATTTTGGGCAAATTGCAAGCCGTCAACGGATTTGAGATATCTTTACCAAGAGCCGTTTGCTCATGGATTAGCCAATCCTTATGTGGGTTAGACATGGTGGACTGATTACCATTTGTTGTGTTTAGTACATAGTACTTCCACTAAAAAAAAATTTTAATTTGGCCATTTTGGGGGAAAAAGGGACTAAAAGGGTACATTTATGATCAGATTCGCCAGAATTTCCCCCCCACACTTAGAAATGAATATTGTCCTCAATATTCAAAGTACCGGCTGTAATGCCGAAACTTAGAACGTAAAAAGATAATAAACCTAGCTAAGTGTAGAAACACAACAATTATTCTCTTTTTTAGTATTTACAATTTTCAAAGTTTTTTTAGATCTATATACAACATGTGGGGCATCTCCCCCACACTAGGGTGGTACACACGGGTGAAAACCCATGTTAAGCTACTGTTTTTGATTACCGAGTCGCTAGCTTGACTCGACCCCGAATTAATTTGTTCATGGGGAAGTAAGTGGACGAGACAATCTCCATCGGACTTTCATTCAAGATGTTTGGATAAACATTGAAGTACATGAAAGTTCCACACCGATGAGATACAGACAGACAGACCCGGCTCACAAATGGTGCATGGAAATGCCTGGGTCAAAGATAATGTCTTCATTCCCGAAGGAGTGAAGAACAGGAGAAGCTACGGGATATATGAAGAAGAGAAAGAAAATCATGATAAATATCATGACTAACTCATCATCTTCATCCATAGGAGGATCCATAATTTCAGGATTATGAATCTCATCATTTAAGCTTAAGTGATCAAGACAAATCTCGGGTGTGTCATGATCAATTTGGGAGTTATCATACTCCAGCGGAGATATGATATGAGTGAGTTCACCGGCGAACTCCTCGTGAAGAGAATCAATCACAAGACGTAAATCTGTGGATTCTTGTTCCACTGTAGATTCATCACTATCCTCAATCTGAGTATCAAAGAGTGGATTCTCAGAAATTAAAGTGAATTCAGAGTCGAATTCAAATAGAGGATTAGTGAAAGTAGTTTTGAATGTTTCAGGAACAAAGTGATTAACATTCTCAATTGGACTGTTGGGATAAGAAGTGAGTGAACGATCATTATCAAGGAGACTTTCAGTCTCTCCCAGATCAACTTTGAAATCAGAAAGATTATCACTACTTTCTGATGAAAGTGGATTGGTGTGAGTGAGCTCATCGGTGAACTCCTCAAGATGATGATCAGCATCAGACTGTGGGAGTGATGCCTCAACATACTCGATGTTTCCATGAGAAGTACAATCGTCGCTAACATCGGAGAAAGTTTCAAAATGATCTTTTGAACACTCAAGAGGGGAGATAGAATCACACATATGATCAGAAGTTCCCTGTGACTCTCTCGGGATTGGGACAAGGTCCTCAACACTAGACTTTATGAATTCGTCCGATTCCTTTTCAGGAACAGTGTCAAGATGTTCATCCCCCATGTTTAGAGAGTGAGTGGGAGCTTCGGGTGTGATAACAGTTATTTGAGATGGAATCTCAACTGCTGGGGTATCAACTGACAGAGGGAGTTGAGAACTATTATCTATAAAAGGATAAAAACTCTCCTCGTCATCATCATAAAGAGCTGCCTTAAGAAATTGGGAACGCCTTAGAGCTGCATGCTCTAGGACTAATAATTCTTCCCTAGATTGGCGGGCCTTTCGCTCTTCTCGTTCTTCGGCAAGCAATTCTCCCATGGTCTTTTCGTTACTCACTTGATCCTTAAAGTTTTGCATCATATCATTAAGTGATTTCATTGTGGTTTCAAAATCTTGGGAGATTTCTTGAGACAACGGCTCAGGTGGAGTTTGAACCGTATGGTGCTGTGGAGGTTGGTCGTGATATGGATAGTCGTAATTGTTACAAGGAATTGGATTCCCTGTTTGACAATCAGAGCTGGAATGGGGACCTCCACAGTACTCACAACAGTAAAACTGTTGAGTCTGGACTGGTGAATCATATGGATTTTGGTCATATCCAAAGTTCTGAGCATCGCCGGAAAACTGTTCATAGACAAACGTGTTTCCGGATTGACACTCAAATCCTTGGTGAGGACCTCCACAAAATTCACAGCAAGCATGTTGATTATATGAAGATGAGTCGGGCTGTGGTGGGTAATTGGAAAAGTTTGAGGGGTCGTTAAATGAGTTCTGATTAGGATCATAATCAAATGAATTCCTCGAACCACAAAACAAACAACTCCCATTATGAATATCATTACCACATTGTACACACGTACACCAACGACAGGGTGAACCATAAAGAGGCTCGCCACAACCGACACAAGGAATAAACGATTGCATTTGAGAGTTATGAAGAGGAATCGGTTTATTCAAAGAATCAACAAAACCAACATGGTGATCCGGATGACTATCAAGTCTCGAAGAACATTCAGAAAGATCAGGAGGTGGGACAAGTGGTATGCTCTGAGAGCTAGCAATTTCCACCACTTCCGTTATGGTCTCCGGTTCTGGTTCTTGAGAAACGTGAAGATTAGGCAAGTCATTCTTGCTAGTCATCGGTGTTTGAACGGGTTCATCGTAATCAATTCTAATTCTCGACCTTTTTTCATCGGCTTGAATTTGTTCGATTAGATTACGGGCTCTATCTTCAAAGAAAGTGTCCTCGTAATCCTCGGTGGGTGCTTGGGGTAGCTCCGACGTTTGAACTGGTTTGTCAAGATTAGAATGTATTTCAGGTTGTGGCGGGTGGTCGAAATAACTTTGAAAAGAATTTTTGATGGATAATTCGCACGAATTGCAAAATTCGCTTGAACTAGGCCATCCACACCGCTCACACACATTTTTGACGATGAAGTTGACGATTGTCGACATAAGAATTAAACATATAGAGGATTAAGAAGAGAATCAAATGGTTGAGAGGATACGAAGAATAGAATTAAACGGTAAAAGAGGGTAAGAGAAATAGAATCAACGAATAAGAGGAATGAGAAGAGTATTTTTGGGGTTTTTGGATAAGAAAATATAAACATATACAGATGGATGGTATGAACAAAGAGTGAATATCCAAATCACTAATCTTCTAGACGTAAGACTATTAGCACTGCTCCCCGGCAGCGGCGCCAAAATTTGATTCGCGCAAAACAGTCAAGCTAAATCACTCAAGCCTGCCACTTGTGAATGGCAGACCGTAATCAGCTTAAAACTGCTCAAACACGAATGCAATGAAGATCAGGAGAGTATAGTGTTTCCCCAGGTCGTTAAGTCCCAACGAGCTGTGCGAGAATAGTCAAACGTGTAGTGATCGGGAGATTTGAACGGGAAAGGATTTTTGATTTATTATAACTACAGAAAAAGCCCATAAACTACAGGAGCTTAAATGCAAATTAAAGAAAATTAAAAAGATAAAATCTATTAAATAAACGCTATCACTATTTTTAAAATGATGAACGTTTAAAACTTAAAACTAAAAACTTACGTTTAAATTAAAAACTACGTAACGTACAAAATAAAACGTGAAAATTACACAAGATAAATCCTAAAAATATGAAAAATACATTTTTACAATCCTAATGATAAAAGAAACTTTATAGAAAAAGAAAATTATTTTTATAACTATTTATCTAATTATTATTAATTAAAAACTATTTTTAACTAATTAATAATTACCTAAAATACAAGAAAATAGGAAATAAAGCTAGAAAAATAAAATTAAGACTTAGAAAAATCTAAAATAACAAACTAGAATTTTCAAAACTATTTTTGTATTTTTCTGATTATTTTTCTATTTTCTATGAATTTTAAGCTATTAAAAACTAATTAAATTACTAAAAATTACAAAATAAACTATGAAAAATATGGAAAATTACTTTTTTTACTTTTTATATTTATCTAAACCTAAGAAAATTGAAAAATTATTTTTTTGAACCTTTTCTTAATTATTTGTATTTAAAGCTAATTAAAAATGCTTAAAAACTAATTTAAATTAAGAAAAATACTAAATTGACTCAGAAAATTATGAAAATTTCCAGAAAAGTTCTAAACATTATTCAGAATCTGTGAAAATTGCTAGAAGCTACTTGTGAATGCAGATTATACTAGTTGCTATGAAACTGATGATGAAAAGCTATGTGAAAATAAGCTACAAGCTAAAAGAGTGAACCAGGAACTAAGGCAAGCTAAGATATGACTAAACTTAATGTAAACTACTTTACATCAACTAATTCAACCAATTAAGCCAAGCTTATGAGCAATTAAGCTAATACAAATCCTAACCAGTGAAAAACCCAAACAGCCTGAGCCTCTTAGTTACAGCTTATGCAGAGGTTTGAAAATAAGCTCAAGTTGAAATTCAGAAATTGGATTCTCTAGATCACCAACCAAACTCTTTGTAAACCAATTTTCAACTAATTTAGACAAGTTTTCAAAAGTTTAGAGGCATTTTAAAAACCTATGATGAAGCTGCTGAAGGTGCTCAGGGCACTATTAAGAAAACTGACCAAGTTTAAGCTCTTAAGAAGCTGTTGCAGAAAATTTGCAAAATTATTCTAAAATTATCTTAGCAAATAATACCAACCAGAGTACTTGAATCCAGAATTTTAACAGATTTGGACAATAGATGAGTGAATTAAAATTCCTTGCAGATCAGTTCTAAGAAGCTTAAAACACTTTTGACTTTTTAGAAAACTCTCCAGTTTGACTAAATGGAACTTTGATCCTTCTTTGCAGATTGTGACAGATGAATTAAGGTGAATTAGGACCTAATTTAGCTAGACTAACAGATTAAAACACTAAATGCAAGCTAATGCTATCAATCCTAACTGTTATGTGGGTGTAGTGAGATCTTAAAATGGATTTTGACTTTTGGACAATGCCAGTGCAAGTGACTGCTTTAGATTAGTTCTAATGAGCCTAACTTAGGCACAAGCACTATTGCTAAACTCTGAACAGACCTCCATCCCAGTTATGCACACTGATCCAAACACTGGTTCCAAAACAGATTCATAGTCCAATATAGATTCCATGTAAATTTTATCAACCAAATTTGCTTACAACACCTAGATGAACCAAGTCATTCAACAAACTAACACCTGTTCTAGCTAATAATTTTTGTGCAGATTAAGCCTTAAAACAGAATTTGAACAGAAGTACACAAAACACTTACAAAAATCCTATCAATGTGGCAAGCTCATGAAATCAATGAAACAGTTCATGCACTACTATCAACCCAAGTAGCTCAAATCTCAACTCATTTCCATATCCAAACCAGTAAGCTGGACAATTTCTTCACAATATGGAAGGTTTGACTTTCATTGACCAAAAATGTTTTCAAGAGTGAAAACTGAGTAGAGGCTAATACAAGCAGTAAATAAGCTGTAGAAAACTTTAATATAGCTTATGAAAGCATTTTGAAAAACTGAAATTGATCTTAACACTGCTAGACTATATTTTATCACAGTTTGACTTTCGTTGACTAATTATGAAAATTACTCAAACTTGGAATTAATAACTGAAAGTGAGTTACAATGATGAAGTTGCTTATGTTTAATACATTAAAACTTAAAATTACATTTTAAGAACACTAATTGAGATAACTAAAAAAAACGACATACAAAGAAAAATTAAAAAACTAACTACTCCTTTCTTTGCTTCCTTCTTCCTCTTTTTATAGTCCAATCCTCTTGCCACGTGTCTCTGAGTGTTTCCCACCACCTCTTTTGACCAATGGAAGGTTTTTAAGCAGTTTGGCCTCTTTTATGGTTTTGGCGGGAAACCTACTATTTGACTTTTGAGCCTTCTGAGCTAGCAACTAGGGGGGGTGATAAGTAGGGGTGATGATGGGTTGAGGTGATAAGGGTGCAGGGATAAGAGGTGATGGGAGAAGTGGAGTGAGGTGTTGCAGACTTTGCAGTCAAGTGGAGAAGGAGGAAAACCTGTAGGGAGGGAAACAGGTGGAGGTTTGACTGGTTTGTTGACCAGGGGGTCAAAATGGGTAAGGGGTCACAGGTCAAAATGGCAGGAGGGGTTCACAATGTATTTTGACAAGTCTTTTGTTTAATATAACAAGGACTTGTTTTGTATTTTCTGAAAAGACCAAGGACCAAACCTGTAATTTTCCAAACCTGCTTCAAGGGACCATTATTGACAAGCTTTGAAAGTTTAGGGACCTATCTTGCCATTATTGAAAGTTAAGGGACCTAAATTGTCATTTTTGAAAGTTAAAGGACCTAAATTGTAAATTTGTAAATTTAAATCTCAAGCACCATTTTTGACAATTTAAGAATCCCTAGGGACTTTAAAATGATATTTCTCTTTGTTTAGATTTACCAGGGACTGTTTTTGACAACTTTTGAAACTTGGGGGACTAAAACTGCCAATTATGCAAACTTTATACGTTTTTCACCAGATTTTGATGTTTTTGCATTTAAAACACATAAAACACTGATTTGTGATATTTTGATCATTTTGATGTGTTTCTGAGTGTTTTCAGATGATTTTGCAGTTTATTTTGTACAAAAATGATGAGTATTTAGACACTCATCAGCGGGTCTCGAATTTATCCCAGATTTGGAGTTTTTTTAGGCTTTCATAGCCTTTGGGCTTTGCTTCGTCGGTCCGGGCTTTGTTAGCTAATATTAGGACTATTTAGGATCACTCGGCCCATATCGAGCTTCATAAAACCAAACTTTTCGAAAGAATTCGAGCCAAACCTAGGACCGATCCTGGTTATTACCCATGTGTGCACATCTAAACCTCACCGATATATTAAGATAATTATATAGAAGCCACATGTTGAGTTTTTCATGCATATAGTTAACACCTATGCATACATCATATGTCTTATCATCCACACTAAATTTCCCCTGTAAATAGGAAGACCTCCTTCGATGCAACACCTCACACTAAAATTTTGAAAATATGTTGATCCAAGTTCACCTTATGAATATAGATCTTGAATAGCTTTGTATAAGAAACTGTTTGAATCTATAAGTATTACGCGGAATATAATACTTATAGAATAAGAAGAACACAATGAATTCACAACCAAAAGCTTCAATATTATTAGATTAATAATACGAGTGATCTTAATATCACTATGGTTTACAACCTTGAAGCCGCCTTAAAATGTACTTTTTACAAATGACCTAATGCCTCCTTTTATATGATAAGGAGTCCTACTAGGTTACAATCATTTCCTAATTAATCGTATCTTCTCTATTCTTATTTAATACTACATTTTAGGAACACGTCATTCCTTAAATACAAAACAGACTGATACTCTAGCAGTAGATACACAACACTAGCAGTACTTTCTTCAAGCCCAGCAGCAGTTACCACTTAGTGTATTCTCATAATTATGTATAGCACCACCTAGCAGTAGATAGAATACACCAGCAGCAGTTTCACTAACGCCAACAGTAGTTGACACTTAGAGCAATTCACCAAGAACTCCAGAAGCAGATGACTTTCCCAAAAGTAGTAGTTTCCATAAAACCCAACAATCCTCCCCTAAACTTGATATTTGATCTTCAAATCATCAAGTTTCCTTTAAGCATGAACAACCACCAGGAGGATGCTTCCAAACACACTACTTCGTCTTTTTAGGATCTATGATCTTTTCATATTTTCTGATCAACTTGTAAGCTTGATCATCAGATAAGAAATGCCTTTGAGTTCTAATCATGTTGGGTGTCAGCATCTGTCTAATAACATCTCTATTTGCTATGAGGTGAGGATAATCATTCTCTATCAGCATATATACCACCACTCCATGAGAAAATACAGCATGCACCCCACAATCCTGATAAAAGTCTCATCTCTGAACTGTGTTGTTTCTCAACCTTTGCCATTCTTGATCTTCATGAGCTGGTTCAAACATGACCTTCAGATAGTTCCAAATGACTACATCATAGACCATCTTAGGATAAGGACTGTGCTTCTCCTTGAATATCCTCCAGATGTCTATAAAATCCTCCCTATCCAAATGCTCAACAAATTGACTGAATCTAATTAATCCTTGAACCTACCCATATGCTCTTTTAATATCCCAGAATGTCTCACTTCCCAATTGAATACCTGAAACAAAATCAACCACAGGATGTTTAACCCTCAAAGGAGTTTCATTTACAGCTTTAGGTACATAGTACTTGATCAAGGCACAGTTTGAATATAGATCTTGCACTCTTTCCATGTCCTGTGGGTCAATCTGCTCATTTTCCTACTCATTTACCTTTTCACTAACATTTGGTCCTTCTTGCTCAGTTTCAGACTGCTCATAAGCTTTGGACTTGTCTACTTTCCTCTTCTTTCTCCCTATTGATTTCTTCCTGCTTCCAGACCTCTTAACACCAATGGTAGAAGTCTTCTATTGGACCTCTTCCTTTACTTTTTCTTTCTCCTCTTGCTTTTTTTCCACCTGAGGTTGCACTTCCTCTACCAATTTGTCTTTCAAAGGTTCTTCAGAATCCATGGGAATGAATTTAGACATATCTAATTCTCTTCTTGCAGCCTCATTCTTCTTTTCAATTTCAGCATCAGAAAAAGGCTTCAACTGTACTAACTTCCACCCCTTCATGTTTCTTAAGTATTGGCATTGAAAGTATCTTCTTTGTTTAACAGTTGATGGTTTAAGCAACTTCTTCTTCTTTCTTTCATCGCCATATTGTTTTCTCCTCTTTTTCATGAAGTTTCTCAGCCACTGAGTCCTTTCCTCAATTGTATAGTTATCCTCATTCTCTTCTTTGAGGATTTTATTAAACTCACAATCTGCATCTCCTTTGACTCTTTCCTCATCCCATTGTGCTAGTAGCTCCAAAGTTTTCTCTCATTTTCAGCTGCAATCTTTTATTTCTTCAGAACTTATGCATTCTCTGGAGCATATTCTTCTTGAAGTCTAGCAGCTAACATTCTATCATGTTCAGCTAACTTCTCTTTTAGCCATAACTCCATTGGAATATCAGCATAAGGATCAGGCTCTGTTGGGTTCGTTATTTTGCGTTGATAATGGCAAAACTAATAAGCTACAATGTGACAAGAATGGAACTTGATGGACTAATGGTGACAAAGGGGAAAAGCTTCAATTGTAGGAATATTACAGAATATTTGTATTATGTTAAAAAGATATGTATGTATTATTTGGTCTTATCCCTTTGTAACCCTAGTATCTCTAGTTTATAAAGAGATATAGGGAATACGTTTTAGAGTGTGTCAAGATGTAAAAAACTAAAGGTGTGTGTGTGTGGGAAACCTAGGCGTAAGGTTTTGGGAAAACGCCTAGGGTTTATGTTATGTTTAGCCCCCAATGTCAATATTCATTGATCCTGTTATTGTTGGTGTTAGGATAACCGTACTATCATTGATCAAGATAGTATTGGGGTTGTTGGTTGTGGTTGTAATAGAGTAGAGATGATGACGAAGAAACCTTGTTCGATAACATGTATATTTTGATGTATTCCGCTGCGTGTTATTGTTAATTGTTATTGTGATCCTAGATAAGCTCTAAACAACCTCGAGCATCGATTCTATCAGGTGGTATCAGAGCGGGTTTCTCTTGATATCTGGGATTTCACAAGGTTTCTTGAAGAAGAAGAAAAATTCGTAACTGGTTCAATATTCGTAAGGTGTCTGCAACACTTTTTTCAAGAGGCGATAACTTTCTCGTTAACCGTTGGATCGAGCTACAATTTTTTCTGGTGCATCTTAGTATATCCATCTAACTTTTCACTAGAGAGATTGTCAATTCGAGCTCGCTATCAAAAGTTATTCAGTGTGGAATATGGCTGCAGAAGGAGGTACTGTTTTTCCGAATTTTGAGGGTTTTTAGGGTTTTGTTTTAAATTTTGCTCACAAAAGAAACCCTAGAAGCATATGATTATTATGATTTGTCTACTAGCACTGATTTAAGGTGTTATTAAATTGGTTGAATTCTATTGTCAATCATGAGTCGATAAGATACATAGGGTTTGTATATGTGATCTGTTGGTGGACGTGTAATGAGCAGCAGATATTACTAATGAACATGAGTTATCTGTTGAAAATTGATGGTAGAAAACTCTAACAGCTGCTCATTGTTGCTGGTTCCAGTTGATTTGTTCTGATTGTGATGAGTTCTGTTCGTTTTACAACTACTTTACAGCATACTATTATTCATAATTCTTTGGATAAAACTGAGGCACCATATGGAAATTGAGTTGCTGTAAGCTTAGGACTGGTTTGGTGAGTCATGGTACTGATTTAAAGTAACCTTATAAGCAACTAGTGGCTATGATAATTTCCTTTGACGGTAGTCTGTGCAAAGATAGAATGAGTTTCAACCTACTGATGAATGACTTACAGTTGCCAAGTGTTGTTATGTATAGTTTATGCTGCTACTTTTCAAGTATCTGTTGTTTGAATAGTTTACTGTAGTAGAGTTTGATGGAGATGGTGACTTTTACATGGGTGTTGGAAGCTAGTACTGATGTCCTTTGTATTAATACTGATTGGATCGTATACTGCTTATTGAAGTTAAAAAGACGATGGATTATGAGTTCACTGTGTACTGCTAGTGGACCACACAGGTTTGTACTAGTTGTTTTCGTTGGTACTGTTGTGCTTGAAACTTTATACTGTTACATCGTTTTCACATTTTGGTTGTTGGTCCCCAAACTTTGTTCTACTATCATGTTCATAAGCTAGGATCACAGTTGCTATTGGATGTTGAAAATTTTGGATGCTTGTGTCACATGGGACAATGGAGGATCATGGGACGGTGGTATATCATATTCGTATACTTGCATCAGGATGTTTGGTTTTTGATTTGGAACAGGATAGTTCCAACACACACATGGTTTGGCTTATGGATGTGGTTGGAAAGATATCTGATTACACGCACACACGTGATGGTTATTGGTTTGAAGGTAGCAACGAAGAGCTAATACTTCTAGCTTTGAAAAGTTAATACTCCTAGCTTTGGAAGTTAATACTCTTAGCTTTCTAAGTTAATACTGTTAGTAGAAGTTAATACTCTTAGCACATTTTTATTACTCCTGATTTGGAAATTTGTACTGTTAGCTATATCCGAGAAAGGAGTTAGTAGTGTTAGTATTGTACGATATTGGACAGTACATAGGGTTGGATCTTGGGTGACACACACAGGTTTGAAGTTTGGACTTTATTTGTTCTTAACAGGTTAAAGGCTTGTATTTCTTAGATTAATTGATTACGAAGGAAAGTATTTATCACCTATTTGGAGTCGAAGTGGAATTATTTGGGTTTGTGTTTTATCATACCTTTTAGCAGGAGGTAACTTGTTCATGCGTTCATGTGTGACAACGAATTGACGAATAGTAGATGAAGTTTTTCGTCAAGAGATTGCGGTCTCCCTATACACCAAGATTGGGCATACGTTCGATGTCATCTTTAGTGCAAGATATAAGACACAAGTTTGGGTTGTTCTACTTCAGCATCAAGTTGGTTATACTTGGTTTTCTTAATCAGTAATCATTACATAGAGCCTACATTCTTTAAATGGTTAACATATGGGTTTCAGAGGAAGCTTAATGTTTAAATGTTTAACCATTTATATGCTACATCAAGGTGAAGGTTTTTGCTACTACTTGTTGGTATTTTACTATTGGTTCAAATTTCTATAGCCTTAATTTCATTTTTTGTGCGGAAAACTCCATGGAGGGTATCTTGAGGCATTGGAAATATAGATTAGTCATATGATATTGGTTCGTGGTTTTGAAGATCAAAGTTTCTTCTACTTAGCTTCTCCTAGTGGATAATGGCAAAAAGGGGAAGAAGAGTCTACTTGAAGATTTGCGACTTGAAGATCCTTGATGGTATAGCATGGCTTAAGGGGAAGTTTCATTCATCATGTAGTTTTGCAATTATCAACTAGGGGAAGATTGTTGGGTTCGTTATTTTGAGTTGGTAATGGCAAAACTAATAAGCTACAATGTGACAAGAATGGAACTTGAAGGACTAATGGTGACAAAGGGGAAAAGCTTCAATTGTAGGAATATTACAGAATATTTGTATTATGTTAAAAAGATATGTCTGTATTATTTGGTCTTATCCCTTTGTAACCCTATTATCTCTAGTTTATAAAGAGATACAGGGAATACGTTTAGAGAAGCATTTGACTTTGAAGATGAGATAGGTTCTTTGAAGACTATACCCTTGGTTGGTGGCTTTAGTGCTTGTGAGATAGGCTGAGTAGGAATTGGTGTAGGCACAACTGATGTAACAGTTGGTGTAGATGTTGGTGTAACTGGTGTAGCAACAGATTCTGTAACCATAGGCTTTGATTTCTTCAACTCCATTATAGCCTTTGCCATTGTAGTATCATCATCTATGACATCAGTTGGAGTTGCAGCATCTTCAATTACCTTAGTAGTAGTTTTAGGAGTAGATACAGCAGCAGGCTCCTTAATACCAGCAGCAGATTCAATTACACTAGCAGCAGGTTCCTGAACCCTAGAAGTAGATTCATCCCCTGCAACAGTACTTTTCTCTGTATCCTTCCCAGTTTCCACTACTTGATCCTGCTCCTTTTCTACACTTTCATTTGTATGCTTATCATTCACCCCAGTGTCCTCACCATCAAAACCTGTATCCATATCATTATCAACCCCTGCATCCACATTATTCTGAGCCTCCCCTGAATTCTGTACATCATTCCTCCGCTGTTTGGGAGCATCCTCCTCCAAAACAGAATTCTCAGAGGAGTCCACCCTGAATGCAGCCTAAACCAACCTCTTATATTTAGCTGTTCTTGACCTCTGAATACCCTCCAAATGCCTAACCCTTTGCTTCAACCTCTTGATTTCTACACCTTGGGAAACTGTAAGTTGTTGGAGGCCAAGAACATCTTGTGACAGTTTGGTACATAAATCTGTCAATTCTTTAAGTAGTCCATCGTTACCCTCACCACTTCGGCTTGTGTTACCTAGCCCGAGAGAAGGCTCACAGGATTTGTCATGGTGTACATAATCATCCATCAATTCCTCATTTACATGTCTATCCTCATCACTTCGGGATGTGTAACCTTCCCTGAGAGGTGAATCATAGGATGTAAACTCAACCTCAAACCTGGTTTGAGCATCTAAGCCCCTCAAATTATCTGGTTGGCTGGGGTTTCCTTCACTAGCAGCAAGTTCCTGAGAATCTGCTGCTGCAGAAGTTGCCTTGGCTTGGGTCTTATCTATGTTACCATTGTCCTACTCTGTTGCTAAGCTAGAAGCAGTAGTGGCAGCCCTTGCCAACATGTCACCTCCACTACCTGTGACAGCCTCATCTGCAACCATACTAGTGCCAGCCTGAGGTAGCTTAGCACCCTTTTGTGTTTTCCTATGGTTATAGGTTTTTCTTGTGTCTATTGAGGAAGGCAAAATGGTGGATGTGGGTTGGGTTACAACTTGGATTGTTGCACCTTCATCTTGAGTTTTGTTAAGGTTTACCATGTTTCCAAAAAGTGGTGTAACCTTTCTTGAAAATCCAAGTCCATCCTTTTTCATAAAGGTAAAAACTTTCTTTGTAAGCTTAGGTGTATCCCATGTGCCTTTATAAGTCCTTTTTCTTTGAAATTATTCATCAATAAAAAGTTGCACAAACCTGGGATACAAAAAGTATTTACTTGAATCTCCACAGTTCTTAATCATACCATCCAAAATCATTTTTGAAAAATTGAATGAATGACCCTGAGTCAAGCACACAATAGCAGAAGCTATATTAGTGCTAAACGCCTGTAGTTTTAGGACTTATGCAATGGAGAATGGTATGAATCAAAATTTCCACTAAGGGGAGAAAAGCCTTTTGTAAAACTTTAATTCATTTGATTGCTTTTCATACCCCATCTTTTCTAAACCTTCAAAAATTTGAGGAGTAAGGAGACAATCAATCCCTTCACCATCTGCTAATTCTAAAGAATTTCTAACAGAAGATTCAGTTATGATTATCTCATGTTTGTCCACAAAGGCTCGAATCTGTACTTTCCTATTAATTATTATGGACTTAGCAGTAGTCTAGAACTGATTAATGATGGAAAGATATATAGTAGGGGCTACTGTTAACGTATACCTTATAGGGCAAGCATTTAGAAAATCTATGATTTCAGTAAACCCTTCAGATTCTGGAATGGGTTTTTCTAGTAAGGCAATCAAATTGTGATTGTCAGCAAAGTCTCTGTTCAACATCGTGGATTAGGGTTTTGAAAATTAGGGATTTGTAAGAGAAATGTTAATTGGAGTGTTAGGGTTGATAATTGAGATAGTTTTAGGCGCACAAATCTGATTGAATGAGCCAATTAGGTATTTATACACCAAATAATACAATTTCGTCTATGTACTTTCAAACTAAGCAGCATATGCCAAGCAGTAGATTCATTGGCTCAGCAACACTTTCTTTTTGCCTAGCAGCACTTTGTTTGTGAGTAGCAGTATGCACTTCGAATTTGCGTCCAATCTATCAACCTCCTTACTGAATCCTGCAAAAGGTTTGTTAGGTCACTAGTTTTACAACACAAGCTTATAGAGAAAGAGATAAGGCGATTGAACAAGTAAACAAGTACACACACACACAATATAGTAACCGGTTACGCGTAGGAGGTGAGTGAAAGAATAACTTGAACAACCAACCTTCAAATGAAGGTTATTACAATGTATTTATAGGCAAGGAGCTAGGGCAACACTCCCTCTCCTTCCCTATTCCTTATTGGGCTTGGATCAAGCTTATGGGCCTTCTACATAAGCTTGACCTTAATCAAACATAAATCTCAACACAATAGTGTGATACGACTATTGTGAGAGCTTCAAGTTTGAACATTCACGGCCTTTGGCGAATAATGATTGGCAAACTTTACAAAAGAAGAATACCTTCGAGGCCTCGCCCTACTAGCACGACTAAGAAGAGTACGAGTGCGGTTGTAGTAGTGATTACTTTCAAGATAAGCTTACGTTGTGTTGTCAGTCTTACTAAGAAGTAGTTAGTTTCTTAGATGTTTCAATTTCTGAATGTCTTGAAGTAGTCATAACTAAAGGTTGCAGTTTCTCGCACACACGTACAACTTCTTACTGCACCTCTGTAACCTCGTCGCTTCGTCTGGACTCCGTCTGACTACGTCTGTTGTTGTATGATAGTGAAAGTGGTGTTTCTTGTTTACTAGTTTCTTGTTTCAATTTCTACTGCAGCTTCGAATTGGCAAGTTTCTATTGATAGAGAGATGTGACCCCTCTAACAAACTTAGTTCCGTTAAGGAGAGTGTTCTTTCTTCTTACGGTCTTCTGCAGTGGCGATGATAATGTAGTTGCGGAAGTGGCAAATGTAAGTATATATGAACTCCCCCTCTAACAACCTTAGTGAGGATTTGTCATAAAGTTCATAAATATAAAGTATACATTATCCATCGAAACAATACCGGAAATACAAACTAATTCCAGTTCGAATACATCTTCCGGGTATTCGAACTAGGTTCGGGTTATTCCTTATCCCTTCCTCTCCCTCACAACGGGATCGAGGAACGGATATTTATGTAACATTATTGGAAGTAAACTTCCAACCAACAAGTTCAATAAGAAAGTGAGTGGAGGATGCGCATTGGCCAATGATATAACACACACACACATGAACAAATGAACAAGTTAGCGGAATAGAGAAAGAGATATTCGAACACAACATTTTGATCACTGGATTGTTTGGAAAACGTCCTAAGTCATTCCTCCAACTATCTAACCTGCGTTTAAGCTTCACGTATGACGATGAGTGTTTGTTTCACGACGATCCGTTTTTCTTTCACAACGACTCGGTTACTTAGATGACGAACCGTATACGACGAATCAAACTTTCATGTATCTGCTTTAACATAATAAACCACATATTTATGGATTAACCGAGTAAGTTAGTCTAAACACGCGGATTTTGATAGAGTTAATAGTTGGGATTGTGAGGTTAATTGTAAAGAGAATGTTTAGGGATTAAAAGTTTTGGGATTAGGTGCTACAACTT
>BPTQ01000005.1:207222532-207290923 GCA_019973895.1 Chrysanthemum seticuspe
AGACTAAAGTTACGCGTAAACAGTAAGTTAGGCGTAGAAAGTTAGGCGTAGGATTACCTTATGCGTAGGACTAAGTCTACGCGTAAGATGAATCTTAAGCGTAAGATTTTCTACGCGTAAGCTTTATGCTTAAGCGTAAGATTAGGGTTTTATCCCAAGTGATCTTTTACACTTCACAGTGCAAAAGATATCCAAAGTCGACGTATTTTCAGACTTATCCAAGTAAGAAAACACGGAATAAACCAGAAAATTGAAGATCAAACCAAGGAAAGTCTTACGCGTAATTTTAGGGTTTTGTTACGCGTAAGATTACTCGTAACTTTGATTCTATCCAAATGTGTTTCTAAACCAGTTTTTGTGTGTTGAAATAGCTTCAATAACACCGAAATAACACAAAAGTGTGAAACTTGATGATCCAAAGCACTTAAAACGATTACGCGTAGGATAACACTTGCGTACAAAAACGAGCTTAAAAACAAGGAAAAACACGTAAAGTTCCAAACTTTTTGCCAAAAACCAATAGATTAACACCTAATAACGTTGAAAGTACAAGAATCTTGGATTCAAAAGTGTAAAAAAATTAGTTTTTAAGCGTACCAAAGATTGTGTTATCTTTACGCGTAAGACCCAAAACCAAAACTTCAAAAACAAACGAGTACACCCAACTATTTGGCGATTGATACCACTGTTAGGTCACTAGTTTTACAACACAAGCTTATAGAGAAAGAGATAAGGCGATTGAACAAGTAAACAAGCACACACACACACAATATAGTAACCGGTTACGCGTAGGAGGTGAGTGAAAGAATAACTTGAACAACCAACCTTCAAATGAAGGTTATTACAATGTATTTATAGGCAAGGAGCTAGGGCAACACTCCCTCTCCTTCCCTATTCCTTATTGGGCTTGGATCAAGCTTATGGGCCTTCTACATAAGCTTGACCTTAATCAAACATAAAGGCCATAACAAAGCTACCTATTACATATGAAATATAAATACTTGAAATATTGTTTAGGAGTGATTCCAACAAGGTTAATCCAAGACCACAGAAACATAAGCAAAACCAATTTGCAAGAATCACAATATGATTTATATTGAACCACTAGAAATACTACTAACAGTAGATTCCAAAAGGACTTTAAGATAACCAGCAACACTTTTTAAAACACTTGGCAGTACTTTTTATTTAAATAACTGTACAGATCCATACAAAACTTTACAAAAACAAGTTAAGATCAGACATTTAGAGATTTAGCATTCCAATACTAGCAGTTAAATATTGAAACTTCCCCACATCAAAAGCTTTTGTGAGCAGATCCGCAACATTCTTGTCAGTATGGATTTTAACCATTTGAATTAATTTCTTTTCATTACAATCTCTAATAAAGTGATGACTAATCTCAATATGCTTTGTTTTAGAATGCAAAACAGGATTTTTGATGATGCAGATTGTACTGTTATTGTCAATGAATATTTTTGTATGCAAGAAGTTGTACCCATAGTCCAGCAGTTGGTTTTGCATCCAAAGAACTTGACCACAGCAACTAGCAGCAGCTACATATTCTGCTTCAGTTATGGAATTGGCTACCACAATTTGCTTCTTGCACTGCCATGAGATAAGTCTACAACCCAAAAATTTACATCCTCCTGTAGTAGACTTTCTATCCAAGCTAGCTCATGCATAATCACTATCTGTGTATACTATCGAGTCAAAAGGTGAATCTTTAGGATACCAAAGGCCTACTTTAGGTTGCCCTTTAAGTATCTGAAGATCCTCTTCATAACATAGAGATGTGAAGCTCTAGGTGTGACTTGAAATCTAGCACACACACAGACAACAAACATGATATCTGGCCTTGATGAAGTGAGGTACATGAGAGATCCAATCATAGATCTGTAGAGATGAACATCCACAACTTCACTTCCATCATTAGGGAGCAATGGCTTCAGTGTTTCCATAGGTGTGCTTGCTGTCTTAACATCCTTAAACCCAAACTTATTTAGAATCTCAGCCACATACTTCTCTTGGTTGATAAAAATACCCTCCTTCTTCTGCTTCACTTCCAGCCCCAAAAAGAAGGTAAGCTCCCCCATATAGCTCATCTGAAACTTAATCATGCATAAGCTTCTCAAACTTTACACACAGTTCCTTGTTTGTAGATCCAAAGATGATGTCATCAACATATATTTGCACCAACAGAATGTCACCTTTTGATCTTAGTATGAACAAGGTTTTGTCAATGGTGCCCATGTGAAACCCATTGTCCATTAAGTAAGTGGACAGAGTTGCATACCATGCCCTTGGAGTCTGGTGTAATCCATACATAGCCTTCTCAACTTTATACATTTTGTTTGGGAAATTAGGATCTTCAAAACCAGGAGGCTAACACACATATACCTCCTCTTCTATTTTCCCATACAGGAAGGCACTTTTAACATCCATCTAATACACTAGAAAATCCTTGTATGAAGCATATGCTAAGAATAGTCTGATGGCTTCAATCCTTGCAACTAGAGCAAACACTTCATCATAGTCAAACACTTCTGCTTGTGTGTATCCTTGTGCCACTAATCTTGCCTTGTTTATCACCACTATTCCCCTTTCATCTTTCTTGTTTCTAAACACCCACTTAGTACCAATAGCAGATTTTCCATTGGGCAGATCAACCAAGGTCCACACCTCTTGCAACTTGAACTGTAGCAATTCCTCCTGCATAGCTTCAACCCAACTCTCTTCAGTCAAAGCTTTATGTACTTTCTTGGGCTCAATTTGGGATAGGAAACAGGCAAACAAACAATTTTGGAGATCTTTATGGCTGTTTCTTTTATGATGGGATCTGGAAAAGAACCCTTGATCAATTAAGTCTTTTAAACCTTTTGACTTTGTTCTGGTTTGAATAGCAGATTGTAATTCTCTAATTATATTCTCCTTTGGATGATCTCTGTGAATTCTGGTAGTTACAATTGGGCTTACTGGAATAACTTCTTCAAGATTGGATATATCAGCCTCCTTACCATCTAACACATCATCATCTGTGTCAGCATACGTTTCCTCCAAAGCAGGGATGTTGTGATCATCATGGTAAATGATGCAGGTTTTACTGACCAGGTTTTAATATTTATTATGTCTCGTTATACCTATGGTCTACCCTAATGCACTAACGGGCAGTGTACCCGGTCGTGTGTAGTGTAGTATTTGGTAAAATCGAGGTAGTCCCAAGAGCTATGTGTGTTGGATTATTACTAAGTCTAGGTGTCACAGATTTTAATATGATTTAGATAAGGAATTAACTACTAAAGCAGAATAAAGCAATAAAAGGAAAAGGTTCAATCAATAGAGGAGAGTGGTGTTAACCCAATTATTCATCCTAGCTAGTAATATCTACGTCTAATTACTTCCAATTACTTCAGGTGGGGTCAAAGTCGAGAGGACAGCATTTGGTCAATTTACCCTAACCTATCAGCAAAGATGCCACCACTGGAGAAGTCAGGTGTCCCTTCATAAGTCCAGTTGTTCCTGGTCCCCTAAGCCAAGTCATTAAGTTCCGCTACATGCTAGATTTATAATAGTGAGTGCCCGGGCGTTAGCAACTTAAACACTCACCCCCTAATTCTTAAGTTCATCCAAACGGTAGGTGATCAGTTGGTCAAATCGCACAAGTAGAAAGGGTCGTCAGTTGGTCATATCTTACCCTTCCCATCTCAGTCTACTTACTTAGGGTCAGCTGGTCATATCTCCTAAGCAACTAGCCTCTACCGCCATTCAAAACTACCGAAACAAGGGTAGCTACCAATAAACTATGCATGCATACACTTAGAAATAATTATACGGAAGTAAAGTAAACGCAGACAAAACAATTAAGGAATCATAACTAGGCCAGCACCTAGAGGTGCTTAGCCGCTCATATTAACCATACAAATCAATTCAATGTTTAATGCGAAGTACATGAATCGAAAGTAAAGAAAAGATAAAATGCTAATGCTTATCGTAGGGGAGTGATTTCTCCCTCGGAGATGGCTCCGTATGCTCCTCTAGACCTACCTCTGGCTTCTTCCCACGTTCTTTGGTTGTGGTGTGTGAAATGGGATGCTTTGAAATTCTGGAAATCGTGGGGTATTTATAGGCCAGATCTGGGTTACGGCGTAACTAATAGAATAGTTACGCCGTAATCCTCTATTTTATCGTAATTTGCACTAGATCTGCTGGTTACGGCATAACCTTATAAGTAGTTACGTCGTATCTTCAATACTTCTTGGTTACGCCAGAGTTTATGCAATAGTTACGGCTTAGTTATCAGCGGCGTGGAACCTCATTTGACCTAATATAGTTACGTCATAGTCCTTTGGGAGAGTTACGCCGTAATCCTCTGATGAGTTGGCTTTCTGAGTCACGCTTTAATTATGGCGTAATGTGAGAGATGAGTTACACCGTAACTTCTTCAAAGTGAGCATACGCTGATAAATCTTTGATAATTCTCCAATTCCGCGTCTCTTTAGCTCTAATGCTCGTAATTTACCTGAAAGTGGAAAACAATGGAAAACAAGCGTAAATCCATATAAATGATATAAATTACAAGCATTATCGGGGGAAATTGACACTTAATATTCAGGATAATTTGATGTTATCAAATATCCCCCACTTGAACTCTACTTGCCCTCAAGCAGACCTTATTAGATAGATTCCTAAAAAGATATTTCCCATTACCTGGAAAATATAAGTTTACAAATCCCTTATGCTAGAATAAAACAAAGCCAAACACCTCACGAGATGGGAACGAAACACTCAAATCTCTCAACTATTGTAAGTGTTAATTTCGGGGTGATCACTCAATCGCACAGTCACAGCATGTATTCTATCATAAGCTTGGTGGTTATATAAATCTCCACCACTAGAGTTAAGGGCTAAAAAATTCTCGAAGGCAATATGGGTAGACACGACAAATGTTAGGATTTAGTAAATCCAGTTATTAAAGAGTCGGTCACCTCAAGTATATGTAATCATTAGAAAGCTCGTAGTCGTAGATTATTACAAGTTAAGTAGTATTTAGTTAAGTAACACCGTGGAGGACGGACGGGTCTTTACCCACTGTATGCCTGATCCACAGCCCGTAGGTGGCGATTTATGTAAGTACTATAAATACTCTCTACCTTCCAAGGTAGAGAGTTGGAGCTCATAATAAGATTTTTCTTTCTCTCACTAAATTTCCCAACCTCTAACTCTTTCTCTCTCTAAAACATCATCTTATACGCCTCTTGTGTTTATGGTTTGATGTGTTTATCAAGAGCCATGGTTTGATCATCTCTTACATATCCTTGGATTTCTAGTGGTTTTTAGATGGTTTTTGAGTTTGAAAAAGTTTAGTGGTTTTTGCATCATTTGGTTCATTTCTAGTGTTAAAGTTTGAATTTTGGGTGTACTTTTGTGTTTAGAATCATTGTAAGTGCTTGGGTGTTGATTTGGAAAGCTTGAATCACTGTGGTTGGACTTGTTTTGGATTGAAAAGTGTGTTTTTGAAGTTTTTTTTTGTAGCGACTTGGTTCTCGTTGTGAATTTCATTATAGCGACTAGCTTCAGAAAAAGGTAGCGAGTTGTAGTGCTTTTTGGTAGCGACTTGCTCCTAGCGACTTGTCTATTGAGACAAGCCGAAAAATAGTACAAGTTAGTGGATTCTCCACTATGGCTAGCTACTTGGTGAGGTTAGCGACTTGCTTCAGAAATTGTTAGCGAGTTGTAGTGTAAATTGTTAGCGACTTGATACTAGCGACTTGGATACTTAGCGAGTTGCTCTTTAGCGACTTGTGTTTAGCGACTTGGTTCATAGCGACTTGTGCTTAGCGACTTAGTGACTTAGCGACTTGTTCTCAAGGTTTATAGCGACTTGTCTCTAGCGACTTGTTGACTTTTCCCAACAAAACTTCAAACGGCTATAACTTTTGATCCGTAACTCTGTTTTCAGCGGTCTTCCCATCAAAACAACCGTGAGAACGAGGAGAATGGCATGCCGAATGAATTGTTAGTTCGGGTCAACCCTCGAGGCCTAAATCCGCTCCGAACAGAAGTTATTGAGGTTTTTAAGTTTTTAGACCTAAATTTCTCCGTAAAATCGTGCATCAAACAACCCAAATCACAACCAAACAACATCTCTGCTAATCCTACATAAGTCCTAACACACAATTGTCTATCATTGTGTATATCCATCAGTTATCTTAACACGTTCTATTGGCATTGCTTAACGGTTTGGTCTTGATTTTAGTAAAATCCCGCGAAAGATTCTATTTCTCGGTTTAAATCATAGACTTGTAAAATCCCGTGCACGTCAACATCATGACTAACGATTCGAATTCAGTTGTATCTAAGATACTCAGTTTATACGACGTGACCAATGAACAGAAGATACCCAACAATGTACTACAGACTATCGTGTTTGAGTCAGATAATGCTAAAATGGAATCTTCGTGCTCAAATTCACAAGAGAAAGAGGTGCACCAGCCACAACCTGTGCAAGTTAATGCAAAGGAACGCTCCATGGAAGCTTCAGATTTACCCAAGATAGAGGTACACCAGCCACAACCTATGCACGTTAATGCAGAGGAAAGCTGCATGAAGTTTCTGGTATACCTAACTGTGCATCTTATACTCAAAATGATGATTATGAGTTGCATGAGTACTCTGCATTTATCCCTGAGGACTCCCTTACCACTAAGCTTAACATATATAAGGATCAAGTTGCCATCTATGAACAGCGTGCTAAATTTGAGCTGACCACACGTGAGCAGGAAATGGATTGCCAAATGCATACATTAATCAGAAAAAGTAAATTAAGGGAAGAAACATTAAAACAAGAGTTAAATTCCTTACAAGAGAAACTTAATAAAACTGCTAAGCAAAAACAAGAACTTCAAGAAAATGTAAAAGTGCTTAAGCAGGAGTTCAAACAAAAGGAATCAAAACTTTTAAATGATTTTTCCAACCTTAAAACTTTAAAGAACAAACTTGAAAACAAGTTTTATGTACAAGGCAACACCATTCAGACTGCTCACATGATCACTAAGCATAGAGTATTAAGCGATAAGCATAGTACTGGCCTTGTAGAAGAACCCAATCATGAGTATGGTAAATTAGCAAAAGCTGCTCAAAAAGTGATCTATGATGGTAATGAAATCCTTAAGCCTAGACAAATGCCTACTTGTTTAGAATGCACTGAAGAAGATAGAGAGTTAGAAGATGCCTCTAGAGAGAAAATGGAAAAGAAACTAAAAGATCCTTGGTGTATAGATCATAATATAACGTTCAAAACTCCAAATTACACTAAGGATAATTGGATTGCCTTAAACAAGTTTAGACCTCAAACTCAGTTAACCCTTGAACAAGTGTTCTGGAAAGTAGATATGGAAAAGCAAAAGGCCGATGAACTTGTTGAAAATAATCCTCCCCTTAGGAAATTCCCTCCAGCCACTGTGTATCCTCCAAATACACCAATTCATTTAGTGCCTAGATCTATTGCCACTAATAGCAAAACCTTAATCAGCCTTTATGTAGTTTACCAACTATTTGTTGATTTTGAGAAAACGTGTAAAAAGAGAATCACACCTACTGGGATAACTGAAGGGGAAAGGGGTTTTGAGCAAACTAAAGAATACTATTTAACTGAAGTCATGCCTTTCTTTAAGCAATTAAAAAGTCAATTTGAGAGTCTTAAAAAGAGGATAAACTCAGATATTAAAGAAATGGAAAAGGAATTTGATGCAATGATAGTTGAGGTCAATGATTATGAACGGGAACTCAAATATAATGAAATTGAAAGGAAGAATTTGCATATCTTAAATGAGAACTTGATTTTGAGTTGTGTTGCTCAAGATGTGTTTTACACTGTTACTAAGCTTTCTATTACTGCTTCTCAATTTCATGAAATGTCTGTTGCATTGAAAGTATCCCAGGATCGTGCCATTGAGCTTGAGACAAAAAATTCAAAATTGAATGATAAAATCGAAAATGACGATCATGATAACTTGGTCAAACATTATTCTAAATTAGAAGTTGAATATCTTGGTTTACAATTAAAATATCAACATCTGAAAGAAAATGTTAAAACTTCAAATATCAAGACATCTCCGAATGCTCCTGAGTTTGATGCAGTTTTTGAAATCAACAAACGTGATGAACAGATTCGAGCTCATTGCCACACGATCAAAAGATTGAAATTCCAGATTTCACAATTGAAAGATGAAAGGAATGAAGTGACTGGCTCCCGAATACCTCCACCTTTAGATTCTCAGAATTTCCAACTTCAAAACATTATTGATAAATTGCAAAAGGAAAATGAATGTTTTAAAGCTGAAATTTCAAAAGTTAATGATCAAAACAAAGAGTTATGTGATTCATTCAAATTTAATCATGATAAACACATTGAAAAGGTAACTTCTTTGCTTAACGATATTGAGAATCTGAAGCGTGAGGTGAAAGGAAAATTGCCAATCCCTAATTGCAAATATTCTGTTCCAAAGGTTCCTGCTTGTGATAAGTATCCTATTGATATGTTATATATTCCTCCCCCTCTTGGGAATAATGAACTGGCACATAAAACATATCTAACACAACTTAAGGATAGTTTAAAGGGCCTCCGTGAGATAGTAGAGGATGATAGATTAGATAAGCCTTTTGATAGTGCAATCACTTATGCCTGCATGGATGCCAAACGATCTCAGGAACTCTTAGAGTATGTAATTGTCACAAGTCCGAAAGCGAGTAATAGGCGAGATAGAATAGTTGCACCCAGTTCTATGCCTAAGGATAAGAATGTGACTCTTAATGTGCCTTTGAAAGCCTCAGAACCCAACACTTCTAGACCAGAAAATCAAATGGCAGTAAAACAAACTAAGGCTCCCGTCATCACTTCTATTGATGTTAATATTGACACTAAAGTTAGCGGGTCAAAACCTTGTAGCAATACAAAGAAGGACATAATTTCGCTGACTAAAAGTGATCATGAGAAGAAAGTGAAAGAACACCATAGGGAAAATAAGTTTGACTTGAACAAAAAGAAGCGTGTTGGTTCTAGTATTAGCTCTAAGCTTACTGAAATTAATTCGAAGTCTTATGCTGTCTGCAAAACCTGTAAATAATATCTATCTTCTGGTAATCATGATAAATGTGTTGTGTTATTTCTGAGATCTAAGAATCAGACCCCAGTTAAGAAAGTTTGGAAAGCGAAACAGATTAAGCAATCCTGGAAACCTACAGGGAAGGTTTTTACCAATGTAGGATTTCAGTGGAAGCCAACAGGTCGAATATTCACGAATGGCAAACCTTGCCCCTTAACTAGATCCACTATGCCTAGAGTAGTGCCTGTTAAGGTTTGGAAGCCAACTGGTAGAATAATCCCATTAAGCACAAAATGTCCCTCGACTAAGTCTGATGCTTCTACTAGTTCAGCTCCTAGTGACAATGGCATTGCACCTAGGGTTTCTGCTGATTCAAAGATTGTTTGTGCTAACCAAAAGGATCCCATGAGCACGTGGGGATCCAATGTTTCCAATTCTCTGTCTTCGTCTGTTGTCCAAAGCAGGTCGTACAAATCGTCCCTTGGTATTTGGATTCGGGCGGCTCTAAACATATAACTGGGCTCTAAACAATGACGTCTGTTCACATCAGTTCAGGCCTCGTACTTCATCATTATGGCGTCTGCAGATAACACTTCAGGCCCCGTTCCTCAAAGAAAAGAAAATTGTACGCTTCAGTGCGCTTTATCTTCAAAAGAAGAGAAATCTTCATGTTTATGACCATTCTCATCGACATTCTTCATCAACAAGCTTCATGTTTTTTCCCACGCTCTTTTAACTCTCAAGTGGATCTACGTTCATTGGTGTATATTCTTATTCACTTGTTCAAATCAAAAATGGCATCTTCAGATGTAATTTTTGAGGGGGAGAAGAGTGCATATACTACATGTTGATGGATGCTTGAATTATGGTCATATGATTCTCCTTCAACGCCTAATGCTTCACTTACTAAGTATAACTGGGATTCATTGTTTGGGATTCATTGTTTTTCAAAGATATGTTTGATGAGTACTTCCAACCTCCAACGAATGTTGATCATCCAGTTTCTGAAGCTCATGCTCCGGTTTCTACTGACTCAACTGGTTCACCATGTAAGAAGTACTTCTCAGAATTCTCAAGAAAGCTTATCTCCAGTTACTTCACAAGGAGTTGATAATGACTATCATGATATTGTAGTTGCACTATTGAATAATGATCCGCTCTTTGGTATTCCTTTGCCAAATCTTCACGGATTATTGTTCCTCTCATTGTGCACGCTATAAATCAACCACATAAACATTATGGAAAATGACTACCTCATCCGCTCGAAGACATTATTGGTGAATCTTCCAGATCAGTCTGTACATGTATACTTTAGGAAGAATGCATTGATGTTGAGGAATCATTTGTTCCGGTTCATTCAGTGGGTCAATATACATCCGATTGTATATTTATTCACGTGATGGGCATTTGACACAAGTTGATTACTTCAGAGTTAATCATTTATCACTTATTTGAGATTGAAGTTGACTTTCACAAAGGCGTGTTCTTATTTGATAACTTGCTCGGGCTTAAGATTTTGAGTTGAAGACTTGGTTTATCTAGTTACCAGCAGTCGGGGTGGTTGGTTGAAGACCTGGTTAACTATCACTATTAAGAGTTACGTTGTTTTACTCAGTATCACATGCAGATGATGATGTGGATAATCTCAAGAGGTGTTAATGTCTCATACTTTGTTTGAGTAGTGAGTACTTAGAGATTTTCTTGAAGCATAGATTCTCGACACCGTTCTTCCATCATTAAGTGCAAGCTTAAGATACAAATGCGGGGAATTCGACTTCATTTTCAAGTTTGGTATATCGGGTTTTTGTTAACAGTGGTCACTTCAAATTGTCTACATATGGGTTGATAAAGATAGTCAGAGAGAGTTTCGATAGCAGTTGATTCTCACAGGATTCATTTGGGCTATTTGAGTTCTTCTCACATGTTCTCAAGTTTATGGGTATATTATGTTTTGCTGATTCTGAGGTATCAAAACCAGCAAGGGGGGAGGAGACATATATCTAAAAGCACAACGAGTACACATGATGAACTTAACACTTCTACCTGATTGAAGTTATCCCAGAAAGACAATGGTCATAACCGTAGAGAAACTCAGTGTTTAACTCGTAGCCTTTGGTGTATTATTCCAACTATTTGGGGGAAGGATATATTATTCCAACTATTTGGGGGAAGGATGTATTATTCCAACTATTTGGGGGAAATGGTCTCTGGAGACTTTTGGTATGTGTTACTTCAGCGTTCAGTTGGAAGAAATGTGAGAAGAATATGTGGTACGTAAGATGATATTGCTTATCGACATCTTCTATATGATTTATGATAAAGTGCTTCCGGTTAGTGCTTCATGTACACTATGTAATGATGATTTCGATGAGATCGCAACCATCAGGGGAGAGATTTGTGTACATCAGGGACTCACAACATGATCACTTGATCGAGCTTATTCAGTTATTCCGGAGTTGATATCCGTAGAGATAATCAGTGATTCAACATGTTACTTGGATGTCATAGTCTCCACTCTGGTTGGGTACATGTGTACATTATGGGCTGATTGGTTATATGTAAGATAACTAGAATGCATTTGGTGAATTGAAGATTTTGATATATTGTTCTCCCGTACAGACGACTGCACAAATCCGCAGAATGATGTTTACATCGGGGATGCACAACAGGTTCATGTGATCGGGCTTAATCATGTATCCCGAGTTTGATAACCGCAGAAAGGATCACTAGTTCAACTTGTTACTTCGGTGTTTTCATGTTTCTTTGGGTTGTTGAGCTTCATTCAATGAAACTGTTTGCTTCACTTCTATTACTTGGGGAAAGTGGTCTCACTTCGAAGATTGTCGTTTTGGGGGGAAGCTACCAAAGATTCACATCTAGAAGGCTCATGTTCAGAAGATTTTCTTAAAAAGCCTCGAATGCTTTGGTGGTGAAAGTTTATGAGATGTTGATTACGTTCTTCTACAACGTGCTGAACGACATCCGTATCTCGGAACTCAATCATCATCCTCTTAATCTAAATTATATTTTTTGTACATATCTTTTTGAAAAACAAAATACAAAATTACAAAACCTACAAAAAACAAATAGAAAAATATAAAACTTTCAAAAATCCATAAAAATTTGAAAATCTTGAAAAGTTTCAAAAAAAAACAAAAAAAAAATCATTTTGTCATGTTTTTCTCGATTCGATAATATCTACAGTCTTTGTGTTGTCATTCAAAGAATGACACGGGTCTTTAGATGTTGTTCGAATGTTAAAAAAAAATGGTTTATTGTCATTTCAGGCAGTAACCCGTTCTTCAATGAAAGAACCGAGCCATGCTTTATCTTGGCTTTCAAATTTCTTACTCTGATTCTATAAACAATTACTTACTATCAAATGAAAACTAATTGCTTTGAAAAATAACTCGGACTCTATTTTTGAAAATCATCTGGACTTAACATTTGTCAAAAACATCTATCTCTCAATCAACAACTTATGTCATTGATTGAGGGGGAGAATGATTTCAATTAAAGCAAAGGTTATTTGTCATACAATTGTTTTCAAAAGATAATCATGCATGTTTAATCAATGGAGTTTAAAGTCTCTAAATCCGATCCTTATCAATTAAAACGTTTTCATAATCAAGTCACAATTCTCCTTAAAAGCTTTCAAAATCAATTTAAATCTACAGAGATCACAAATCTCAAATGATTTGATAATTGTGATCGGGGGAGAATTTGTGATTTAAATTGGATTTAATCTGATAATTCGGTAAATTAAGGATGTACAAGCTCTCCTTCCCGCATGTGCCAAACGATTTCAAATTTCCATGCACGTGTTGAGGGGGAGCATCTATCTTAAACCACTAAGATTTGAAACGTGATCAATTTATTTCAATGTGCAGTCTTTTCCTAATATGTGCAAAACATCTTCAAATTTCCATGCACATATTGAGGGGGAGCAACTATTTTGAAAACCACATTCTTCATATAACTACTCTTAGATGCAAGCCAATCCCTCAAAGATAAAAATTATTTCCATTACAAAATGATGCGTGATGCACATGTTGAGGGGGAGCTCTGCTTTAAAAATTATCAAAAACAATTCAGGTACAAAATGCTTTGATAATATATCACAAATATCTGGATTGATTTTCAAATGGTTTTCAATTGGTTCCAATGGCAGATGAACAATACCAAATAGACCGACCAAATTTACTTTATCTATGGTGATATAAGGTTGATAAGGTTAGGTATTTGTTCCCATGATCCGCCAGAACCGGAGGGATCTACCCAGGGACAATCCACTAGATAGTGTAGAAGTCTTTAGGTATGATGAAAAAAGGAGAAAAGTGAGATATGGGAAGAGTGCGGACTGAGATAGAGCTAGAACTGGAATAAACCCAACAAGGATCTAGTAATGAAGTCTCGGTAAGCACTGAAGGGGTTGAAGAATGAAAAAGAAATGAATATGAAAAGGGTGAAAAGAAATAGCCCTCCAATTATTCAACCTTAGGGCAGATACCGGGTTCAATTCATATGCTACTGGTGGTTACCAAGGTAACATCGGTATTGAAGACAAGATGTCATGGACCCAGTGACGCACTGCACTTCAACTTCCCAAACCACTCAAGTTCCTCTTAAAAGGACTTGTTTCATTCTCACGGGGAACCGACATAATCTATCGACTTTCTCTTAGAGATTGTTGATATTGAAGAAGGAGACCCTCTCCCTAGTCTCCGAAATAGGATCCAAAATATGCACAATTGAGTCTAGAGCCACGAGATCATCAATAAATCTCATTAGGACACTTTCAATGAAGACTCTCTGTTTCACACAATGTGGAAAGAGAGATTATATCTTATGAGTCCTACGCATTATCCTTGTGGTATTGCCAGAACATCTGAGTGATATGCATACATATTCACAATGAAGATGGAAAGCCTTCTGGAGTCAACTTCAAACAAGCTCCTGGTGGGTGGCATGTGAGATCTATCCAATAGATCAACCATGTGACAACTGAACAGAAACAATGAGGCGATTCAATCTTTTGAATCAATCCTGGTTCAGGTTATGGATTGACGGATACCTTTGAAAAACCGGTCGTTGTGCTTAAAACCTCTTTTTTTTAGCACATCGACTGTGTACAAATATTTCAAAATAAAAGGTGTTTATGATTGATAATTGATTTTCATTAAAACCTTCGTTGTATTGCAAAAACAATTTCTATTGAGCGATACACGATTATTTTTCAAATCCCTTTTTATCAATCAGTGAATCTCAATTCGCTGGTTCACTCACTCCGTGTTGTCTTCTTTGAGACGTTCTGGTTTGAGAACAGCTAGAGCAGCTACGAACTCGAGTATAGTGAGTAGATCTATTTAGAGTTTGACAACTCCCGTTGGTTTGCCCCAGCCGGGTACCAATTAGCACTATACTTGAGAACTAAAAGGTTAACCTTTGCAAGTTAACCTTATATTCGGTCATGATTGGTCTGCAGTGCCATCATTGACTAGGACTGTTAACGTGGGGTGTCATGAGTTTAGCGCAATAATACTATCTTTTACAACTACTTTTCCACTGTCCTCAGTGGAGCTTGTATTGATTACCTAAACCTATGATCTCACTCAACCATAGAGTTGACCTTTAAGCAGGTTATCCTAGGTAACTGAGCATATTACGGATTCATGGCATGGTGTGGCACTGGACTTGAGGACTTTCAAAATGGTTATCATTCCAAACTCTGTGTTTCACATAGATTTTGGGACCTCACTATTGGTAAAAGTATATCTTTTAATATAAAACTCTGATAAATAAATGAATGATAACTAAATTTCTAAAAACGTCTCTTTTCGAGTCGTTTTCTATTATTATGACTGTTATCCATGAAGTAATACCTCAGATCTAGTTCCGCTGTGATCTGTGAAAATGGGGGTGTTACACATTTATCCAGCATGTTCCGTGTTTGTAAAAATGTATTCTATTAAAGGGGTTTATGATAAAGTGGACCCATATCTATTCTCCTCCTCATCTTTTTTCTTTTTTACATTTACTATTAATATAAACGAGGCTACATTAACCCGTGCGTTGCACCCATCGGTTAAGGGTTGAATATATACGTGTTTTTTACGTAATATTGTATGCAAGTAGTTACATGTAAGGTATTGCAACTGATGTTATCATAAGTTTTGTATTTAAAGTAGTTTATTTAATATTTTAATATGAATTATGTATATATTCGTTATTTTCCATATTTATTTGTCACTTTTGTTATGTTTTTGGCTCTTATAAATTGCACGATTTTATGCGTTTATGGTTTGTGCAACAGGTGAACCCGTGCGTTGCACGAATTGTATCTAATTGTTGATTGCGTAATGTTTGAGTAAATTGTTGACTTGTTACCGTGATGGTGAGTCTAAAATATACAACAATGTATAATTTGGGCTTCCTTGGTAGGATTTTGTTAATTTGGACTGCCTTGTTACCATGTTATAAATTTTTATACTTTTTAAAGTTTCTCCCATTTTTATAAGATCACAACCCTTAGTTTAGAACATTCAATGTTTGTATTAATTTTTCTTATTAATTTTAGCGAATAATATTTGTTTGGTGGTGCAAATGTTCCATCCGGCCAATTAGTTTCAATTTTGTTATTTAAAAACTCTTTTAAATACTGAGTTTACGTGTACTTAAAGAAGTAAGAAATTCTTAAAATGAGGCTTTACGAACCCGGTTGCACAAATTGTATCTAATTGTTGATCATAGAGGCAGCCAACAAACAACAATTTATTCATTTAACTAATAATAGGACATTATACCAAGCGTTATATACACATTTACATGGTTATATTTAACAGTTCTAGACTTCTAGCCCAACAAAATGATACCACTCGATCCAATCCATATCAATATTTGGATATGATACACACAATTCTAACCTAACCCTACAACACACATACATTGCAGACTCCGCCCCTGTCTCCATCCCTCTCTCCCCAATGCAATTAACCCACCCATCTTCATCAAACTTATCTCATCTCATCTCAGAACATCACCCATCATCAACAACCGCACATGAAACTTTTCTAATCGATTATCACAAACATAAACACAACCGTTATACCCAAGTGATCATTTCGAAGAGGTAAGAAGACCATAATCAAGACCACGACTTCATGGTCCTTTGGAGGGCTCGGGTAGGTTCGTCACATTTTTAGATTTTGGTTTTGGTTTTAAACGAATTAAAGAGAGAAAATAACATGATTGTTATATTTCTTATCTTTAATATTCGGATATTTATGAAGCTTAGCTTAAAAATGGATCGATGCCCTTCGAATCGAACCATACAAAAACAAACCGTACCCAACCTATGTCTTTTGATTCATTTTTTTTCCTTTAACCGAATGAAAGTAAGAATGAAAACCGTGTGGTTTTGTTCTTTTCTTTTTAGTATTCGGATATCAAAAGAAGCTATTTGCTTCTACAGATCGACGATGATTTCGTAATTTTGAATCTTTGAAGGTTTTGATATGATTCAAACGAATCTGAGATCTTTGTTTTTTTTGAATCTGTTATGCGATGTTAAGATGTAGATGAGAGTTACCTTCCTCTTTTGGTTTGATTTGAACTTGTGATGTTAAAACCGAGGTCAAACCTCGCTGTTGAATGTTGGCAGCCATTTTGGTGGATGTGGCGCCCCTGACGGGTGACGAATCTGCAAAGTGGCATGGTGTGTGTGATGATTGTGTTTATATAGGGTAAACTTATTAAATGCCAAACTCTTTATATTCATAACTGTGGCACCCTTCATATTCATCATCATTGTTAGATTTAATACATTGTACATTTAATCCGGTAATACCAATTGACTCGTGCATTGAAGTCGGCATTTGTTGCTGCATTGAACATATTATTCTAAACCAAATCCTCTCCCACTTTAAACCATTCATGTAAAATTGTATTTATTGGTGTGCAATGCATATGTTGTACCGTACATGATTTTGTGCACAAACCCTCTTGCACATTAAATTAAGGGGTTCAACTTTTAGGTATAATAGATAATTTTTCATTTATATTTTAATATATAATATATTTTTAAATATTATTTTCTCTCTCATACCTAAAATCTAAATCCAAATCCTAAACCAAAAATTCAAATCCAAATCTAAATTATAATCATAAACCCATCTACAAACCAAACGGTTGTTCGTTGATCCAAGGCCAAACATAGCAGACGCTTGGATCGAAAGATGTGATTTACATGTTAGAAAAAGTAAAAAAATTCGAGATATACTAGTGCACGACGATCTTCGAGAAGATCTTGTGGAGCATTTATAGAACCTTAATCACTAGTTTGTAATTTTTATTTCTTGTTTACGTATTGTATATTTATTTTTATGTAACTTTTTTTATAATTAATGTAATGCGTTTTTTTATTTAATGAAGTTTATTTTAGTTAATATTGTGTATGTTTTGTTTTATGTAAATAAAAAAAATAAAAAAGGACAATAATACAACATTTTTTGGTACTAACGGTAACAAAACAAAATGTGATGCCAAACAGTTTCTGATGCTGTTGAGTATTTTGCTAACGCGACATTAATTTTAGAAAACGACACCAAATCTTTCACACGAGGATAGCCGCTGCTCAATAATCCCACATTGACACATTATAATATGAGGCAATACTCTAAAGGGACAAGTAGTCCGACGGGGTACCTTTTTTAGACGGAAATATTTTTTTTCTCAAACTAGACATGGACTACTTTGGGGTATGAGCTATTATAGTTAAAATCATGACCCGTGTTCACTTACAAAAGTACACTTGTATCACCAAATCATACTCACAACAAAAAATACACTTGTACTTGATGTACTTTTTAAATTGACACGTGTCATGATTTAACTATGATAGCACAGACTCAAAATAGCCCATGTCTAATTTTTTTTTTAAAATAATTCTTATCTAAAAAATCACACCTTGTCCATTTAAAGAATTGCCTCTTATCTATACTATATATAAAGGAAAAACCCGTATTATTGAAGAGTAGAGTTATTTTAATACCAAACTTTTCTTACATACCAAGGGACTCATCTCCACCATCCATCTAAAAAGAAATCAATATGTGAGATTAAAAGCATTTTATTATTTCACATATTTTTTATAATTTAAATATCTTTTAAACCGTTAATCGTTAAGTGAAAATATTGACACCGTCGCGAAGAGCATTTAATTATCTTTCTATAGACGGGCACTTTGATATACTTTCGAAGAAAAAAAATCGTTTTTTTCACGTTTTTCGTCTTTTTTTACGTTACTTGAAATTTGCATGAAAAAAATCATATATGATTAAACACTAATTTGAATATCACATTTGATATTAGTGTTAAATGATATATGATATGTGATATCACATGTGATATGATATGTATATCATATGTGATATTACATATCACATATGATATAACACTAATATCACATGTGATATTCAAATTAGTGTTTAATCATATATGATTTTTTAATGCAAATTTTAGTAATGTAAAAAAACGAAAAAACTTATAAAAAAAAGGTGAAAAATACGAATTTTTTTTTTTGTCGAAAGTATATCAAAATGCTATCTATAGAAAGATAATTAAATGCTCGTCGCAATGATATTTTTTTTCCGCTTAATGATTAACGGTTTGAAAGTTATTAATATTTGAAAAAGATGATGAAAATGGGTTTTTTATAATTGTTGTGATTAATCTCATCCATTAAATCAAATAAAAATGAATGGTGAAGATTGATCCCTTGGTATGTAAATAATCTTTTATCCTCAAATGATCTTAAATAATTATTGAAAATGAAAAATTAAGAAAACCGTATATGAAAACCATAAACTTTTATTATTATTTTCATTTATAACCCATAACTAATATTATTTTTATTTAGTTTAAATCGTGTTTAATCTTCAAATTTTTAAATTTTTATATTACTTTTCGTTTATATATAAACCTTTTTCTATCACTACAATTATCTGCCGTTATAAAATCCCGCTGATACTATTACGAAAGATGAAAATGATTGTTAACCTTTAAAGCCTGACAAAGCTCCCAACTATGTTGACAAAGATAATCATATAATACAACGTATTTTGTCCTGTCCTCACTGCTGTCAAACAAACTAGTACCATCTTCCAAATACATTAACTCGTTCCTGTCCTACCCCCCTCCTCAAATTCATTACTACTCTACTCTTCTATTTACCATCATTTCTCACACACTAAACACACACACACACAGTAAGTTAAAAAAACAAATGGAAGAAATAGTTACTGCTGAGAGTGAAACAAGTCCACCAATTGTTCGTCAAGTGATTTTGATATCTGCTGGTGCTAGTCACTCTGCTGCTCTTTTATGTAAGGGCCTTTTTTTATTTTCTTTTTGGATTATTGTTTAGTAGCTAGCTTCACATTTTAGTTATGGTTTGTTAGAGGTGATTGTGTAGTTTTATTGTTCACATAGATATTGGGTTATTCAAATTGTGGGTGGGTTTGTGTTTGGGTGTTGTATGGATTATTCGGTTTCCGGGTTTGGAATTGCTTGGTTTTGTTTAGTGAATACACATGGAAGATGGATTTCTTACTTTTCCATCTCTAGAAAACGCGTTTAGATGGTGTTTACATTTGCATTTTTTAGGGAAGTGGAAGGTATAAAAAGTATAAATTGGTGTTCTCAAAAAATTACAGTAGTTAAAAATGTGAAAAAGTTGGTTTACTAATCGAGAAAACTTTTCTAGAAAGTGGCTTACTTTTCACTATCTAAATGCTAAGTTTTTTTTTGTGTGTTGTGAGGGATTGTAAGTTTAAGGTCTTGTAGGAATTTTACGGTGACTGAGTAACCCAAATAAGTAAACCAAGTTAAGATCCCTAATACCAACATGTATCCAAATGATGATAAACTCCAGACTAATTACGTAATTCAGTAGGGTGGGCATTGCTTCTTGGTGATCAAATGAATAGGTGCACGTCTTCCTCAATAACTAGTCATAAGATAGGTTTATTAGTGGCCACACCAACCTCCTGAAAAGGGAGGGCTTTACCCAGTTTAAGCCTGTGTGGCGGTGGGTTCAAACCCCGTGGATTAATCAGCCAAAAGATCGGGAACCATGGTTATCCCAAAAAAAAAAGACGGGGAGTTATTTGTACCAAAAGGGTGCTAGAGGACATGACAAACGTGTACCCTTTGTCACACATTTTCTTATACTAGATGTCTAGGTTGTCGGGCATTAAGAGGGTATACCATCATTTATAAGTCGTGGAAAACTAATAAAGCAGAACGTTTACTCTTGTGTTGAGTATTAATATCCATCTGGTACTGGAAGTATGCGATTTGCTTTCTTGTTTTATGGTTAATGTATAACGAACAAGCTATGCCTCCACCCGTATACTCGTGAGAATGTATTGTAGAGATCATCAGAAATTATGTTCATATGACATATACGGTCCAACATGAGGAAGAGTATTGGAGATAGTGGATGTATATGGACATATATGTTTAGTTATTATATTTTTATGGTTACACGTCTCACGCTTTTTTTTGTCATAAACTCAATATATTTTCTTTTAGGAAAATAATCCGTGCAACAAACTGCAAGCATGGTTATGTTCTACCAAAGGGAAGCTAAAGGAAAAACTGAACTTTCATGATGACAACCCGAAATAATAATTCTAAGTGTTTTCTTGTATATTACTTGTTCTACTTATCCCTATCAAGTATAACAAATATGAATTTTCATCATGACATATTATTTTCGAATGTCGGTATCTTCAGAATGTACTTTAATGCCATTAGCTTACCCAACTACTTTCTTTTCTGCTGCTCAAAGTTCTTAAAAAAAAGTTTTGGTTCTTTAAATGTTGTCATCTCCTTAAGTACTTTCTGACATGTTAATTAATGTGCATTTATTTTATATCAACTATGAAATTTCTCCATAAAAAGAATGTTAATTTTGTTTGGAACTTACAAAGAAGATGGATGTTATATTGCGCGATAGAAGCAAAGTAGGTTACCTTACAATCAGTTATCCTAAAGAAATCACACATTTGAAGATGTATATCTAAAGATTGAAAAAGATAGTTAACATTATTGAAGAGACAGAGAGAAACGTAGATGTTGGAAACTTTTTTAAAAAAATAGTGAGATAATTCAGTGTTATTTGTCCTTTCCATGTTCCTCTTAAACTACCTTCTTCCACATACAATAACTCCTACCCCACAATTCAATACTTCTCTACTATTTACACATACACTACACAGACAAACACACTCGCACACTGAAACACACACACACACATACACACATACCAGTAAGTTCAAATGAAAGAAATAGTTAGTGCGAGTGAAGGTGCAATAAGCAGGGCACCGGTTTATCAAGTAATTTTGATCTCTGCCGGTGCTAGTCACTCGGTTGCTCTTTTATGTAAGAAACTTATTTATTTATTTTGTTTTTTTAGTGTCTGCACATCGTGTATATATGTTACAGATGTATTCGGGCTTCTTGGCTTCGATGTGCTCGACTTTATATAAGTAAGAGACATGGAAGACGGATCCCTGGCTTACCCGTCAACTACTTCTGCTGTTTCAAAGTTTTGTCATTACACTAAGCATCCTTCCGGATCTTTATCATAAAGTGCATTAGATTTTATATTGGCAATTTATCTTTCAAAATCAGATGTACCCGATACCCCTAGAATGTTTTTTTGGATATATACATACAGTTTGTTCTAATGAATGTGACTTTTTATGTTGCAAGTTAAAAATTGTCTGCGGAATCACTCAATCAGAAATGCTGCAAACAAGATTAATTTATTTAATATCATCAATTTACATTATTGTCCATGGATTTAGACCACATTATGTTTCTACTTTGTCATATACAATATTGCCACTATTTGCCCTAACATCCATTCAAGTTACAACCATGTTTTTATAGTGATGAGGTTGACTAAGAAGGCTCTATTATGGTAATTGTATCAGCTGGAAATGTTGTTTGTTCATGGGGAAGGGGAGAGGATGGACAGCTCGGTCATGGGGATGCTGAAGATAGGTCGTCACCAACTCAGTTAAGTGCCTTGGATGGGCAAGAAATAGTATCTCTTACTTGTGGAGCAGATCATACAATTGCATTTTCAGAGTCACAACTGCAAGTATACAGTTGGGGATGGTATGTTCTCTTTTCTATTTGAAAACTAAAAGCATATATGTAACTTTATAGGTGAAATACAAACTATAATGGTAATTCGGGTGTTATTGTAAGATAGAAAACGTCCTACATCAATGGTTATTGATGAGTTAATACCTTCTTACATCTATTTTATCTGTTTATTTGCACATTGTGTTGGTAGGTAATTGTGTTATGAAGAATACTTCTGGTATAAGTGCTTGAATTCCTTTTTTTGTTATTGGTTTCAGGGGGGATTTTGGGAGGCTCGGCCATGGCAACTCTACTGATTGTTTTATTCCTCATCCAATAAAAGCATTACAGGGCCTACGCATAAGGCAAATTGCTTGTGGAGACAGCCATTGTTTGGCAGTGACCATGGAAGGCGAGGTGCAGAGGTCTGTATTTACTTCTAGTTTTCCTACATATGTTTTAATATCATGACACTACCTTCACAAATCCCATTTTTTTAGGACTCCTTCGCACTTCTGTTGTCCTTAGTATTTGTGTTATACTGTTATTGTATTGGTTCTTTGCAATTAACATGTTCAGTTTCTCTGTGGTGAAATAAATGTCAACTAGGAATGTCATATGCTTTTGCAGGTAAGTCTGCACAATCATTAACATTTAACCCATCAAAAATTAATACTAGCTTTTACGCTTATGCTATATATGTATGTTTGTCAAGGAATATTACACAAATTGCATTATCTAACATAAGTATACATTTATGTACTCATGATTGAGCCAAAGCTGATGCCGGATGGTTAAACTAACTAGTTCCAGGCTCCTAAAGTGATCATCAGATCATTATTTAGTTAAAAGTATACAACTCGCGAAAGCAAGAAAGTAGAAATTTTAAGTCAACCTCTATTCTCCTAAAAACTAAGAAAGTGTAAAAAACAAAAATTAAAGAGGAAAGACTGATCTGTTATTGACGTTGAACCAACTCTATCAAGCTTCATTGACATGACTACTACTAGTCTACATCAGGTGATGCAGTTATATATGTATAAATATAAGAGTTGGAGTTATATGTTTATCGTTAATTAAAGAATAAAATGTATCATTCAAATCTTTCTACTCTTCTTTCACTTCTATATGATATCTCCTGATAGGATGGTTCTTGCATGCATGCTTATCCATATTTGGTTTCAGTGTCACTTCACTATATTCTGATCTTATATTTATCTTCCATATAGTTGGGGCCGTAATCAAAATGGGCAACTTGGATTAGGCACCATTGAAGACTCTCTTGTTCCACAGAGGATTGAAGCTTTTCAGGTGAACCAGATTAGTATAATTACTGAAGAAATTGAGCATGCTGTTGTTCATTAGATGACGCGTGATATTTTCCTCAGTTACCTTGAATTAATGTGCTTTTATTAGGGTATAACTGTCAAAATGGTTGCCGCTGGTGCTGAGCATACAGTTGCTATAACCGAAGATGGTGACCTTTATGGCTGGGGTTGGGGTCGATATGGTAATTTGGGCTTAGGTGACAGAAAGGATCGCAACATTCCAGAGAAAGTTTCAATTATCAGTGTATGTAGCCTTCGGTTTATTGCCTATTATCAGAACTTTACAAGTTGCTATATAATGGTATAATATCACAGAAATATGGATCTGTCAGTTATTAACAATTGGAATTACAGGGGGAGAAGATGGTACAAGTTGCATGTGGTTGGAGGCATACGATCTCTGTTTCCTCTTCTGGTGATTTATATACATACGGTTGGAGCAAATATGGTCAACTAGGACATGGAGATTTTAGGGATCACCTTGTTCCTTGTAAACTAGAAGCATTGAATGGGCAATTTATTTCACAGGTACTCTTGTGTGTGTTTGTGTATAGTTTTTGTAGTTGTAAATTGCATACTTTATCTTGTTTGTTTTATATTGTTATTTCCTGTTTAGGAAGATAAATGGTGAAGATATTTTGTACTGACTCGAAAGTTTTGGATGCTTTTCAGCATTTCTCATCTTTTGAGAATCTACTGATCATTAACATGAAACATTAGCTCATCTAGAGTGTAAAGTATGATGCTTGAATATTGATATCTGTGAAATCTTATTAACTAATTGATACGTTAGTCAATTTAAATTTTTTGGTTCTTGTTTTGATCGTTTATCATGCATGATTCAGAACTCCATTTCTGCCTTCGTAAAGCATTTTCTATAAGTGATTTCTTTGTAATACGTGGCACAAATCTGAACACAGTTCGACTGAGAAAAGGATAATTTTAAGCAAATTGAACAGGAGTTCAGTTGGAAAGAAATGTTTATTTTTGCACTACCTCAGTACCTCTATCTATAGGTAGGAGTTAATATGATCTAGCCTACTTCCTGACATTGTTGCATGTTGTTAACTCATATATTGGGTGGTAAGAGGCACACTCTGGTATTAGCATTTAAGTAAAATGTAATATGATGGATTTCGTGTGTGAATGTCATTCTTATTGATAATTTTATTGTACTTTTTTGGATATTTACAATGTGGCGTTTTAATAAAATAGATCTCGGGTGGCTGGAGGCACACTATGGCTTTAACATCAAATGGAAAACTTTATGGATGGGGATGGAATAAGGTAAGTATGCCAAGTATATTAGAAGCGTCTGTATGTCTGTATTATTAACATCCTAAAATTTTGTTTGTGAACAGTTTGGGCAGATTGGTGTTGGGGACAATCAGGATCATTGCTTTCCAATGGAAGTCAGATTTCCAGATGAGCAGGCACATCATTTTTCACTGTGACGTTGCTTTCTTGCATGTCTAGGAGATAGAAATGATGGTTTCATGCACTAATTCTTTACCTATATTAAGTTTAACTTGTATGTTCTTACCTGTTGACAGAGAGTAGTTCAGATTTCGTGTGGATGGAGGCACACACTTGCTGTTACTGAAAGACATAATGTATTTTCCTGGGGTCGAGGTACAAATGGGCAGCTTGGGCACAGGGGGGAGGCTATTGACAGGTACATTTATATACAATTTTTATTGTGAAAGAAAGGCTAGAGGTGGCAATTTTGACCCATTTACTTATCAATGGGTCAATTTGAGTAATGTTTTATCTCCAACTGTTCAAATGGGTTACGTTATAATTTTGACAAATGAAGGAACAGATTGAATGGGTCAAATGGGTTAAAATTATGAAAGAATTGTATGTCAAAATGAAATATTTATCTCGGTTTAACCCAACATTAACCTAAATGATTATTTCTAAGGTAAATGAGTACAAATAAGTAAGATCCAAACGTCTTAATTTTATCAGTCTAAAAGACACAATTCTGTAATAAACCTCTAATAACAGTCAGCACAAGATTAAGCCGGACAGACCAGTTAATTTAATAGACATACTTGTAGAACCTTAATAAAAACAGCATAATAAACAATTTAAATGACAATCGAAACTGCATGACTTCACGGACAATATTCGAACGGCTCCTCGTTTAACTTGTCATACATGTAACACTGGCAGAAACATTCCGAAGATAATTGAAGCTTTGAGCATGGATGGATCTAGTGGACAACATATAGACTCCTCAAGCACAGACCCATCCTCAGGTACTCTATATTGCTACTTCTTCTCCATATATTTCCTAATTATATGAGCTTACATTTAAAATCTTTAACTGAATGTACACCATAAATATTAGTTTAAAGGTGCCGCTTTTCTCACGGGGACTCTTAACGTTGATTGTTTTGGCAGGGAAACTTTCGGTATTACCATCTGACAGATATGCAGTTGTCCCTGATGAAAATGTATGATGTCCTCTTCTAGAATCCTTTATAATTTGTATATCCTTGACCAGTATATAAATGATCTATTAATAAACTCTGAATCAGCACATTGTAAAAAAATGAACTTCTTTACGTGAAATATACTGTTATACACCTTTTTATAGGTAGAGCTTTCAGAAATAATTGAATGACAATAGCTGACATGGCCAATATCGCTCGTGTAATTACTTGCGCAGGTTCAAGCTGGGACTAATGGAAATGACGCGAGTGTACCTGAGAATGACGTGAAGAGGATGAGGCTCTGACTTTTGCAACTCCAAACTAACAACAGATGCAGGTTTCAAGGTCTGTTATTCTGTGAAGAGAGGAATTTATATCGCTGTGATCTTGAGGAAGTTCGAGTAGTGTTTCTATCTTAGTTAGATTCCGTGCATGTTATCAACTATGTTAAACGAGTGCATGTTATGTTTAGGTGGTTTTCATTGTTTGTATTATAATGATGTTATAATTGTAGTATTACAATGTTGACGTGTTTGTGCTTCTTAACTTGTTTATTTGTGTTTGTATTGTTATACCCGCCTGCAAATGCTTGTACACAATTGTATTTTTTTTAGTCTCACGATGCAGAATACACCTTACTAGCCAGAATGCACTTGCATACATATAAGTAGGCAGGCTGTCTCAAAGTTAGGCGAGGCCTAAAGCGATTTTGCCAATAAAGGCCTTACTAATTTTTTTGATAAATAAAACTTTTGATTTTCTCTTTATTTGCTATTATGAGTCATCGGATTTGTACTTTTGCTTTTATATTATTGACTCTAACAACCAGCCATTTACATATGTAAAACATTTGAGGCCTTGCAAAACTCGGGGCCTAAAGAGCTTTGCTTTAGTTGCCTTATGGTTGAGTACGTACGTGTACATATAAAAGAAGTGTATGCGTACGTGTATGTTGCTATGCAGTTGCTACATTCTTGATATAGGCCGAGTTTTTTTTAGCATTCTTGCAGTCGTGTAGTCGCTAGGTAATCAAGTTATCTTCGAACAATCATATATTCTCTAGGAACAATTAATCTTGTGTGGGGGCGAACACATTGTTAAGTGTCAAGGCTCGGTTGTGCTCTGATGCTTAGAGCAGGAGGTATCGTAACAACCCCCCCCCCCCCCCCCCCCCCTCCCTTCTTATTTGACAGGGTGGGCGCCGCGGAGCCTCATCAGAATCTGGCAAGACGGGAGAGAAGCCTATGTATGAACAAGGATTAATTTTGCTTTCTCACCTAGCTACTCTAGGTTGGGGGGTAGGTCCTGGTGGGGAAGTTATAGATTACTAAAAAAAATATCGGGAGGCAACAACGATTCATGAATCTTCTCGGTGGTGGGTGGAATACCTCAAACCCGGGTTCATCTTCAAACCCGAACGCGGGTTCATCTTCAAACCCCAACGTCTCTTTTTCCAACCCACTAGGCTTGTCGAGCCAAGATCTTTTCCTACAACATCAACAATATCTGTTTTTGCAACAAAATCAACAAACACATTAAACACCAACTTTCAAAATCTACAATTTCACAACACTCACAACAATCACAAACTGAAACACAAGATATTCCAGAAACACCCACTTCTCCTCCAAAGCCCAAAAGTCGTGGTAAACGAAAGACCAAAAAATCCAAAGACCCCGAACCAATCGATGATGATGATGACGAACACTGCATTGCTGGACGTTGGCAACCAAAAGAGGAAGAATTACTTGCTAGGTGTTATGTAGCTGTTACGGAGGATCCGATGATCGGGCGTGCACAAGATCGTGATACGTTTTGGCATCGGGTCAGAAATGAGTTCAATAGACTCAATTTTCAACGACGCACAAAGGATATGATAACAAGCAAGTGGAAAATGTTGAACCGTGATTGCACAAAGTTCAACGCGTATTTCAGACGTGCGCAACGGGAACAGAGAAGTGGGGAAAGTGAGATGGATGTCATGAAACGGGCGAAGCAAATGTATCGTGACGAGCACAAATCTGCGCCGTTTGCTCTCGATGATGCTTGGGAGATTTTGCGTCAGCATAAGAAATGGGACTCGCCGGATCCTGTTGATTTAACCGGCGATGTCCCAAGCCAAACAAACGAGGCTTTGTTTGGTCATGATGAACATCCACGCCCCATGGGAAAAAATGTGCTTCCAAGAAAGCAAGATCCGAGAGCACGACGTCAATTCACCGAAACTATGACAAACGAGTATCGTATCAAACATGAAACCGCCCAAGCGGCGTATCAGGCCCAGCAAGTCAAAGATGAAACAATAACAAGGTTGGAAGAGATGAAATTTTTGATGATTGACACTGATGGCAAAGATCCAAATGTCGTGGCTTGGATCAATGACGAAAAAGACCGAATCATCAACAAATATAACTTGCAACCTCGTCACTAGATTGTATTTTCGTCATTTCCTTTATGTTGTAACGTTTAATTTGCATTTTTTTTTTTTTTTTTGTTTTTTTTTTAAATTTCGTATTGTAATATGTTTTCAAATTAATGATATGTTTTTTAATAAATGAAGTGTTTGTTTTAATTTAGGGGTTGAATTTGAAAATATTTGAGTTAATGTTTAACCTTGAGAATGTTATGATAAAAGGTGTTTTTTGGGTGAGTTAAAGTGCAATGTTAAAGCTGATGTGGCGCTGACGTGACAGGAGGTTAAAATTTAACCTAGGTGGAGTTTTTTTACCAAGTAATTGCTTTTATAAAACATATTTACCATTATATAGCATGTTCAAAAATATTTACTATTGCATAGTGTCTTTTAATATAATTTTCATTCTTAGTTTAATTCATTTCTTTTAACCAAACATGATTGATCTAGCAAAATGGGTGAGAGGTTTTGACATTTCTTTCATCGTTACAAACATTATTAGTACTTTTTCGAACCTATGTGACACATGATTTGAAAATTTTTGTTAGTTTAAAAAAGCGATTTACATAAAACTTATATAGGAAAAGCTATTCCTATACTGAAGTTACTATAGTAAAATATGCATATGGTTAAAAACATAACACAAATACAAATTCAAAAGAATTCAGTAATCAAGATATTAGTAATAATGTAAGTAACGTGAGTGTACATGGATCAATCATATCCTTTTTATTTATGATATTATACCCCTTCGTAAACATCTTTCTCTTAAAAAAAAAAAAAAAAAAAAAAAAAAAAAAAAAAAAAAAAAAAAAAAAAAAAAACTATATCTGATAAACAAAGATGCATTTGTTAATGGAGAGTAAACATAAAGTAAATGAAAAAAATTAAATGAAATAAAATTCTCACTATCAAAAGGGTAAAATTAGCATTAAACTTGCATCCTAACAACATCCATACATGAAAACAATTAATTTGGTACGTACATGATATTATAAAAAAATTGCTATATTGTAAACGTGAGGTTTTCTTTTCTTATTAGGTAGTATAATTAATTTGGCAAATGATGCCATATACTAGACAATACTTTTAAAGATACCATACATCGGTAATTATTTTATGTAAAGACAATTAATTAGTCAAAAACTCACCTAGGTGACCACACCTTAGGCTCTTTTTGCAGTTACAAAATCACAGGTTTCTTTGAGCCATAAAGGACCACATAGTACACGTTATGATCCTTTTTTGCAGTTACAAAACCACAGGTTGAAAGATCATTTGCCGTAATATTTTTTGTTGTAGGCTTATAACTGTTGTGCTAGGGTATACCAATATGCTAGTGTATAAAATCACAGGTTCAAAGATCATTTACCAAAATGATAATAACATCTCAAATATGTTTTCTTTTATTAAGTGAATTTAATGGTGATTTACTATATAAGTCCCAAAATCAGATAGCACATAAATGATTCATGGTTTTATGTTGTACCTTTTTTAGTTTACCATAGTGTTGATACAAAAGTTGGGCGTTCCTTGTTTGGAGCTCCGGCTCTCGTATCAATTGAGAATCGTTACTTGAGACCTGCGCACTAAGAGACAGAAAACACCGTTAGGCTTACCGTGGGATTGTCTCCCACGATTATCCTCCGGCGTGAGAGTAAGTAATCGGTTTAAGGTTAAAGGTGAGTTAGGGTTTTGAGATCGTACCTTTAACGAGGGATGTGATTCCCTTTATATACGCACGGAATCCTTGTTGGTTCCGTGTTCCTCAACCTTCGGCGTATCCCGCCTAAGTCGGTTGGGGAATGATTATCTCCTTAATTTAAGAGATATCCGATATCTATTCCGTAAATAGATTCGTATCAGGGCCTTCTTGGGCCTAAACGCTTATCAGCGTAGCCCAGCTCGTGCTGGGCATATAAGTATTGGGTTTTGGGCGGGTCCGTGACCCGGATATAGACTATACGTCATCATGTCCTCCCAGTCTAGTATGCGCAGTGAATAACTACGGATGCTAGACTAATAACCGTAGTTAGTAAAAAAAATTCGAAGCGTAGCCAAGAAGCCATAAGAAATATACCCACTGGTACATTGTATCTAGACATGGAATTAAAAAATGGGTGCCTCGTAAGTCGGGGGAAAGTTACTGCAAGAGCGTCCCATCAAGCAATCACAGCCACACAGTTAGTGCAAGTGGGATCCACGTGTCATCTATCGCGTGGATGAGAAAAAGTATATAACATATCACTTCATTTTCACTGTGTTTCTCACAGTAAAAACGAAACTCAAGCCGCCATTGTTCAAGAAAGCTTGCAGTTGCAATCCAAAAACCAACCTGTTTCAAAGGTAGCCGCGCGTGCGCTTTCTCAAACAACAACACCATGGTCAAACAATTGTCTGACTTCACGTCCCACCTCACCGAGGGCGATCTCTTAGAATTCACCTCGGATTACTTTATACCCCTCGACGTGCATCCGGTTGTTCCGGGTCTGCGGGCATCTATAGCGGACTTCCCCGAAGGGAAAGTGGGGGTATATACACGGTTTTTCGAATTCGCGAATCAACGTGTGCCCCTGTCCCGCTTTTTGTGCGATGTATTGAACTATTATAATCTGCACATATCCCAGCTGCACTGCATTGGTGCGGCTAAAATTACCAATTTTGAGGTAAATTGCCGTTTACTGGCGATTAACCCAACCATCCACCTATTCCGTGCCTTCTATCACACGACATGGGCACATGGGTGGGTATCCTTTGCTAAGCGCGCTGGTAGACTTCAGTGTTACACTGATAAACTAGACGCGCTTAGGAATTGGAGGGAGTTCTTTTTCTGGGTAGATGACACATGCTTTCCGTGGCATTATAATTTTTATACCCGGGGTACGTTAGAGAGGGATGAGTGCCCCTTGCCTGGATCTTATGTCGCTGAGGATGCGGAACTGATAAATGCTAACCGCATCCCCATTAGTTCTTACCCAGAGGAATTTTTGGTAATTATTTTGGTATGCCGGATGAGATGCCAATCTTCTTGGGCGCCAATGGCCAGGGTGGGTACTCATTCTTCCGCCCCCCTTTTGTAATTAATGTAAGAGCTTTCTTCTCTTTTCGACGCATTATATAACTTGTGTTATTTGTTGACTTGTATTGCGCAGAGATGGATCTGTTCACCGTAGTGCATCTAGCAAATCCCGTGGAGGTAAAGACAGGGGTACGGCCCTTGAAAGAGGGTGAAGAGCCGATACTTGACGCTACCGCGGGGCGTACCCTGGAGCTGAATGTGGGAGAGGCGGGGACAAGTTCCTTCGTTGCTGTGGAAGCGACGCCGCTACAAAGCGTGCCAAGCCCTCGAGTGCCTTCCCCAATAGCGCAGCCACCACCCATAGCAGTAGCGCAACCCATGGATGAGGAGGTGGAGGAGCAAGAGTCTGGGTTAAAGCGTAAAAGAACGCTTGGAGATGATGGCGCCAGCTCCTCGAGGAAGAAACGTCCGGTGGTCTTCAATGTCGAGTCATCTGCAAGTGAGGCTGCGTCCTCGCACCCATCAGCGAATGTATCTGGCCCCCAGTAAGTAATTTTGACAATACTTGCTTCCTTTTCTGTTTGTTTGTCAAATGCGCAGATGGAAAACTGACAATTCGAGGTCTGTGTGCAGGTTTGAACAGGGTGCGGAGTCGCCCCCCCCCCCCCCCATAATAGTCTTGTACATTCCTCTCACTCGGCGCGGTCCGAATCGCGTAGTCACAAGGATGAGGATGTATCTACTGGGGATGCATCAGTGGGGCACCTGGTGGAAGAGATGGTGCAAGTAGCTGCGCATCAAGCTTCGCTGGTAGAAAAGCTAAAGGCCAAAATCTCCTGTGAAGATAGCCAAGCCGCTCAAAAGGATCAGGCCATTGCGTTGCTGGAGGCGCAACTAGCTACTGCCCAGACTGAGGTAGAAGCAGCAAATGCATATGTGGAGAAGCTTGTAGGAGAGAAAATGTCGCTGCTATCCCAAATAAACCAGGAGCGTGTTGAGGCAGTGCAGTATAAGACATCTTGTAAGTGGGCTCTCAAGTATCTTGAGCATGGTAAGAAGGAGTTGGTCTCTCAGTTAGAAGATTTTGGCGCTACTGTGGGTAGTGCATTGGAAGTGCAAGAGGCCAAACTGCGCAAACTCAGCATTGAATACGACGAGGAGTTGTATCCCCAGCTCATGTCTACTATAGCCGAGCGCAGGTGGCTCATAGGCCATGGTCTGCGTCTAGCTGCACTCAATACCCTGGAGTCGCAAGAACTGGTTAATGCCTTCGGGGAGGTAGTTCAGTGCGCTCTGGAGCGTGGCCAAGCAGAAGCTGTGGAGAAGCTGCATGAGGCGGAGCTTCTAAATGTGCCCGTTGACAAGGTACCGAATTATGATGCTAAGTCTTATGACAACCTGGTCGCTGCCATGAAAAGGATGAAAGATTTAGAGCTCCCCATGATTGCTGAACTGGAGCGCGATCAGGATTATCCTATAGATGTTATCATGGCGGGGTTGACTCTAGCGCGTCATCGTGCCGAAGGTGCAGAAGCACATTCGGACTACTTTTTGAAACCCCATGACTCACAGCTTCAAGTACCTGTCTTCGCTCGTCCCAAGGATATTCTGAATCCTTTTGCCTTAGAGAAAGAAGTTCCTTTGAAGGAAGTGTTGGAAGCGCATGCGACCAGACTTGCTAAAAATACAAAAGTTGGGCGTTCCTTGTTTGGAGCTCCGGCTCTCGTATCAATTGAGAATCGTTACTTGAGACCTGCGCACTAAGAGACAGAAAACACCGTTAGGCTTACCGTGGGATTGTCTCCCACGATTATCCTCCGACGTGAGAGTAAGTAATCGGTTTAAGGTTAAAGGTGAGTTAGGGTTTTGAGATCGTACCTTTAACGAGGGATGTGATTCCCTTTATATACGCACGGAATCCTTGTTGGTTCCGTGTTCCTCAACCTTCGGCGTATCCCGCCTAAGTCGGTTGGGGAATGATTATCTCCTTGATTTAAGAGATATCCGATATCTATTCCGTAAATAGATTCGTATCAGGGCCTTCTTGGGCCTAAACGCTTATCAGCGTAGCCCAGCTCGTGCTGGGCATATCAGTATTTGGTTTTGGGCGGATCCGTGACCCGGATATAGACTATACGTCATCACATAGTATTTTTAAATTTTATTTAACAAAACACAGTACTTTAAAATTTATTTAATAAAACATAGTACTTTTACAAATCGTATGTTCGTAATACACGCCAAGTTTCTTTTGTTTGCTCTCACTTATGAAATTGAAAGTAACTTTAAGATAACGTAAAAAAATTAAATGAACATATCGGGTTTAAACAAGTTTTACGCTTCTACATATTATTTGTGAAAGTTATACAAAACATATTGGGCAAATTCACTCTACTGGTACTCTACTTTCCTTGTTTTCTCAAACATGGTGAAGAACATGAAAAGACGTGTTTATCTTCTTGATGAACAACGTTTGTTAAATAAAATTACTTCGTAAAAATTGGATAAATCATAAAGTTAAAAACACCCATCAAAAATATAATGTTAAAAATTAGTAAACGACTTATAAAACTGGAAGAAGATGTCTTTAGGGACATACATGCAGATGTCTACGTGGCAAGTTAAGAAAAGAATCATACATGTAGATGTTTACATGGTATGTAAATCTCTATCATAAACACAAGAAATCGGCATCTTGAACTACATCATCTAACAAATCATTTTGTATCAAGAACTTTATGATGAACGCAACTCTGCACTTATGATATTGTTAACTTTTTCTTACTATATATACCCGACGCACTTAAGTTTTAGGAATAAGTGTTTCTAAATGTATCCAAGTTACCCTGTTTTACTAAGTTGTGTATCAAAAAATTAATCCTCCTAAACAATGCAAAGAACTTACTAATCATACTATTATATACATATTTTATCATTTGTTTAGAGATATTTACATAAATCGTCCTTGTGGCTAGGACCAAATTGCAATCACAGTCCTTAAAGTAATTTACATAATTCGTCCTTGTGGTTATCCCGGTCAAAGAAAGGTCAACGACACGTGTCATCACCTGAGTGGTGCCACGTGTCATAGGGTCGGGTCGGGTCGGATACTTGACGGGTCGGGTCGATTCGGTAAACGGGTCGGGTTTCCACGTGGACCAATGAGGTGGTGCCACGTGGCATTGGTTGTAAAATATACCTCATTTTGCCTCGAGTGGGATTCGAACCCGGGTTATTTGTGTGGGAAGCCAAGCTTTGCCCAACTGGGCTAAGCATAGCTTCAATAATATTACTCCTAAATCAATTACATAACCCTTCCAAAATTTTAAAGGCCCAATTCAATTTAGTTTTTTGCCTATCAATTTAAGGGGTTATATGGACTGTAAAAAAATAAATAAATATACCATCGGACTCGTTTTTTCGTGCTCTTTCCAATTGTATGCTCGGGAAATTTTTTAGACTTCGTTAGAACCTCGAAAAATGCGAAAACGTCCTTTTCCGAGGTGCAAAGGAAGTCGAAAAAATTCCCCGAGCATACCGTCGAACTCGTTTTTTTGTGCTCTTTCTAATGGTATGCTCGGGGAATTTTTTCGACTTCGTTTGGACCTCGTAAAATGCGAAAATCACCATTTTTTCTATGTTTTCGCATTTTTCGAGGTTCAAACGAAGTCGAAAAAATTCCCCGAGCATACCATTGGAAAGAGCACAAAAAAACAAGTTCGAAGGTATGCTCGGGGAATTTTTTCGACTTTCTTTGCACCTCGGAAAAGGACGTTTTCGCATTTTTCGACGACTTTTTCTCATTTTTCGAGGTTCTAACGAAGTCTAAAAAATTCCCCGAGCATACCATTGGAAAGAGCACGAAAAAACGAGTCCGATGGTATATTTATTTATTTTTTTACAGTCCATATAACCCCTTAAATTGATAGGCCAAAAACTAAATTGAATTGGGCCTTTAAAATTTTGGAAGGGTTATGTAATTGATTTAGGAGTAATATTATTGAAGCTATGCTTAGTCCAGTTGGGCAAAGCTTGGCTTCCCACACAAATAACCCGGGTTCGAATCCCACTCGAGGCAAAATGAGATATATTTTACCAATGCCACGTGGCACCACCTCATTGGTCAATGTGGCAACCCGACCCGACCCGAACCATTGACCGACCCGACCCGATATGACGTGGCACCACTCATGTGGTGACACGTGGCATTGACCTCCGTTGACCATGCTAACCACAAGGACGATTTATGCAAATAAACTTAAGGATTGTCTTTGCAATTTGTTCCTAGCCACAAGGACGATTTATGTAAATATCTCTAAACAAATGATAAAATATGTATATAATAGTATGATTAGTAAGTTCTTTGCATTGTTTAGGAGGATTAATTTTTTGATACACAACTTAGTAAAACAGGGTAACTTGGATACATTTAGAAACACTTATCCCTAAGTTTTATCGTTTCCTAACATACCGTTGCATGAAAACAGTGCCCTAAAGAAAAGCAAAGCAAAAGGGCATAGTTTCAATGACTGTTCCATCGGCAAATGGACGAAAGCTTCATGGAGGAGAAGAAGGAGTGGCTATTGTGAATGGACATAAAAAAAAACCATGGTTTATGTAAAAGTACTATGTTTTGTTAAATAAATTTTAAAATACTATGTTTTGCTAAATAAATTTTAGAAGTACTATGGTCATCTAAAAAACTCCCTTTTTTAGATGTCTATAAACGACAACAATCATGTAGGCCTCTAACTTAGTAAGTTGATGCAAAATTTTCTTCCAAAATTTTCTATATATGTCAAAAATCAAAATCCTTTGTTGGGCGTTATCTTAATATTTTCTTTCCAAATACGTCATAACGAGTGTAGAAACCCGCGCGATGCAGCGGGATTGGCTTCAAAGGACTTACTTTGTAACGACACTTAAACCTTAGGGACTATTTTTGCCAAATTGCTATAGATAGCAATTAATGCTACAGGGCTTACTTTGCAACGACACTTAAACCTCAGGGACTGTTTTTGCCAAGTTGTGAAACTTTGCATTTAATGTTTGGTTAGGACTTACCTTGCAACGTCGCTTAAACCTTAGGGACTATTTTTGCCAGATTGCTATAGATTGCAATTAATGATGTAGGACTTATTTTGCAGCGCCATTTGAACCTCAGGGACTATTTTTGCCAAGTTGGGAAAGTTTGCAATTAATGCTTGCATCACACAACTTGGGTCCTGCCTTTTAGTTAATATATATAACGAGTGCGGAAACCCGCGCGATGCAGCGGGATTGGTTTCAAAGGACTTACTTTGTAGCGACACTTAAACCTTAGGGACTAATTTTGCCAAGTTGCTATAGTTAGCAATTAATTCTACAGGACTTACCTTGCAACATCGATTAAACCTTAGGGACTATTTTTGCCAGATTGCTATAGTTAGCAATTAATGATGCATGACTTATTTTGCAGCGCCACTTGAACCTCAGGGACTGTTTTTGCCAAGTTGGGAAAGTTTGCATTTAATGCGTGCTTTTGCAAAAGTTGATGTCCTGCCTTTTAGTATATACGAGTGTGGAAACCCGCGCGATGCAGCGAGATTGGCTTCAAAGGACTTACTTTGTAACGACACTTAAACCGTAGGGACTAATTTTGCCAAGTTGCTATAGATATCACTTAATGCTAGAGGACTTACTTTCATCGTCACTTAAACCTCAAGGACTGTTTTTGCCAAGTTATGAAACTTTGCATTTAATTTTTGGACTTACTTTGTAACGACACTTAAACCTCAGGGACTGTTTTTGCCAACTTGGGAAACTTTGCATTTAATGTAACATGAAATGATCTTTAGTATATACGAGTGTGGAAACCCGCGCGATGCAGCGGGATTGGCTTCAAAGGACTTACTTTGCAGCGACACTTAAACCTTAGGGACTATTTTTGCCAAGTTGTGAAACTTTGCATTTAATGTTTGGGCTTACTTTGCAACGACGCTTAAACCTCAAGGACTGTTTTTGCCAAGTTGTGAAACTTTGTATTTAATGTTTGGACTTACTTTGCAGCGCCACTTAAACCTCAGAGACTATTTCTGCCAAGTTGTGAAAGTTGGCAATTAATGCACTTGCTTTTGCACACAAAGATGTACGCTATTTAGTATTATATACAATAGTAATATCGTAGTCATATGTAGGCATATCTTGACTTTTGCAATACTTCTTGATTCTTCCTATTTGTTTTCACATAGTTACGGCACATTTTATTTGTTACCGGCTATCGAATGTTTCTATATATAGTTCTCCCTTTTCGTTTATATCAACATTAACATGCTATTGATCGTTTGATATAAATACATAGAGTACGAAAAAGTTATTAAATTGAAAAACAGAAATTTCATAGTTTCAAAACCGAGCTGGCGACTTTATACTTTTTCAAAGCGTTTATTTCATGTTACTTTACAAGCAATACGTATTTATATTCGGTACTATTTTTGTAATGTTATGAAATTTACCTATATGTACTTATGTTGTATAACTAAACGTGCCTGCACATTGACAACTAACTATTGAAAGTAATTTATTGCATGTATTTATTGGTAATTACTAGTATAAAATATATGTAACATTTATTAAAAGTCACGAGTTTATCAGATTCTCGTATCAAAAAATACGGTAGCTGGGTATAAAGGAGTTAAACCTTCTATTCAAGAATCAATACGTCTTTTTGCAGAAAAAAGGTACAACAAAATATCAAAAGTATTTATTACTGCCGTTGTGCCCATTTAATGTACTTGTATAGTTTGTATGTGTGAGATAGGTTTGTTTTTTTTTTTTTTTTTTTTTTTTTTTTTTTTTTGAGTCAGAAATCATCCTACAAGAAATGTGTGGTCGATTTGAATCGTCAAATGAGCACCATGTCAAGTGAGTTCTTTCTTTCAACTAATGTAGATTGAGGTTTAAAAATCGAGCACGACCAGTATTTCGTGTAGGAAACTTCGCCGAAATCAATCATTATAGACTTATAGTATGTTCGACATTGCGTTTTAGAAGTGATAATGTGATTAGTGTGTTAATTTAAGAGGCAAAGTAAGCAAAATCACTCACAAAACCATGATCCAAACCTTTTAATTTGTAACTGAATCAAGATGCATGACACTCACACCTCATCATATTTAATGAATCAAACTCATCAAGACAGACCAACCTTCAAAAACCTGACGCTAGTTAGCACATTATTTCTAAGTTACAGTTTTAACAACCATTTATACTAAATTTCAATCAAATAAAAACATAAAACAAAGACCACTATACAACACAAAACAAAACAAAAGCAGCCACAATTCCATCAATCATTGTATGTTACTTACTTTTTTTCACCATTAATCATCATCATCATCATCATTATCAATATCATTATCATTATCATTATAATTATCATCATCATCACCACTATACACATCCAAATGAGGATTACATTCATCCAACAAAAAATCACTCTTCTCAATCAAACATTTCAATGAATCAAAACCAAACCCCGAACTATTCGGATCACTCGTTGGAGTCTCCGAACCTGAACCAAAACCTGAACCACTTGACTCACCCTTAATATACAAACAACAACACAAGCAACCACTTTCTCCCTTCTTCATTTTCTTCCTCGAAAATCGCTTTTTCGCCTTTCTAAATTTCGCCAAAACCACCCTTTTCGCTCTTCTTCCATACCCAACACCCTTTTTCTCCTTTTTCTCAACGTTGACTTCCTTCGTACTACCGTTGACTTCATCTATACCACCTTTATTATGATGATTTAATGACATATAATTTGTGGGTATGTTTTAATATGATGTTATGGTTAGTTTTATGTATAAAGAAAGCAAACCCATATGGTGAACAAGTTAGAAAATAGAGCGATGTGGGATTTGAATTTTGTGTGTGTGAAATTTGAAAGTTAAGTTGTGTTGGTGTCTGATGTGGCAGATGGTTTGTGGTGAGTTTAGGGTGTTACGAAACACAACCGTCCCTTAACTGTGTTGTGTCTAATTTCGGGTTTATTGCAACCAGAGAAGTACCAACTTTGTCATACTAAACAACTAAACGACAAGCCTTTCAAAAAAAAAAAAAAAACAACTAAACGACAAATTTATTTATACATGACAAGATACTTTACTTTTACATCTGGAAATCACAAGTCAGTTGAATTTGAATTTAAAGCTTCTTTCTATCTCACAAAACAAAAGTGAAAATTGGTTTATATTTATCAATCGGAAAATGATAAATAGACCTAACTAAGAGACCTAAAAGGAGACTTAATGTATAAATGACTTGTTTTACAATTGAAAAATGTACTGTACAAGTCATTTATGCATTAGGTCTCCTTTTAGGCCTCTTTAGTTAGGTCTCTATATCAAAGCTCAAAAGAATAAGAGCATCCATGATAATTTTTTTTATAAAGGTTTATACAATAATACATTATTAAATTTTAAACTTTTTATATTATCAGGACGGAGTCAAGACCAAATATGACCGAGTGCATTAATTTTTTTGAATCGTAATATAGAAACACATTTTGATAAAACCGGGTCATTTAAGATGCATTTGAGAAAAATCGATGTATTCTTATAAAACTAACACTACATCGAAAAAATCCATAGGTGTCCCGGACACCCGCGGGACCCCTCTGGCTCTGTCCCTGGATATTATAAACCTACATTCACTATAGTATAAACCTTTATAATTTCATAAAATGTCTTATAGAATAAAATGCATTAAATGTATTGAATTTACAAAAAAGATTCAAAGATTATGACCTCTTCATGCCACATAGACATGAAATAGACTATGGTTAAAATGAAATATAAACTTTTTTTATTTTTTTAAACTTTTTTATAAACCCATTATAGTGGATGCCCTAAGTGACATTTTATGTTGTTGCATTAACAAATGTAAATTGGTTATATATTTATCAAATCAATAGTTGACATATTTTATTTTGTTGTATTAAACAAATGTGGTCTTTAATTATTTTTTATTTAAATGAAAAGCTTTTTCTCATCACAGACACAGGGGTATGTTGTTTTATTTTGGTTCCCGGTTTTAAAGATGAGATGTGATTTGCACACTCTCATAATTGATTGACACATTCAAATTATGAGTGTTTTGACATTTATATCATTACAGGGTGAAAATAAGTAAAAATTATATGAGGATATAAATGTCAAGACACACATAATTTGAGTGTGACAATCAATTATGAAAGTGAGTAAATCATATGAGGATATAAATATCCTTGAAATAATACAAAGCTTTTCTTTGTCTTAAAAAGAAATAAAAAATGAAAAACTTTAACAATGTAGTCTCAACAAAATATAGTAGAGGCAAAAGAAACACCCAAACAAGAACTCCGAGATGCTATCAAAGAGAGAAAACCAAAATTACAAATTCTAAAAACCACATGACTCAAACGATCACTAAAGAACTAGCCCGAAAACACCCAAGGATACAACGAAACAACTAAAGCCAGCCCGAATGCCAACTACTAAGATGCACCAAGTCTTGAAACACAACTTGAACAATTTAAACAAATTCTCGAGCATCTATTGGAGATCCAAAGAATAAAGAGAATCAAATGCTCATGAACACATCGTCTTCTTTAATCACTCATCACAATATTGTTTCACCATCTTCAAACATCCCACTTGCAACCAAACGCACACCTTGGAAAATCTTATTTATCCACTTGTTGTCTATGAACGTTTTAAAACTCCAAGGAGAGAGACCTTAGAGAGAAAATGTCTAAACTATTACCATGTCTGAAATTGCATTGCAATTTACAATAGTTATAGAAAATCGCAAAGAAAAAGGGCTTTACTATCATATGAGTATTATTTATAATAGTAAAGCCCTTTTTCTTTGCGACGGAGGATGTGCTTCAAAATTTGTACGGTTAACCCATAGGGGGTTTGTATAACACAACTCTAATAAAAAAAGTTGATTCATAGTTATCTATGCTATTTATAATGGAGGAATACACTTCTCTCATATTTATTATTTTAAGACCACCATAGATAGAATTTTAAGCAAATACTATCTTATAAGTATTATTTACAAGTATTTAAAACACACATAAAACTAAAAACACAATACTCATATAATACAATTAATACACTATTAAAAACACCCTTTTCATCTAGATATACAACTTTTTAACCGCAACGTACAATATAATTAAGGTTCCACACATGAATAAACTAAAAATAGATTTTTAAGCAAATACAAGTAAATAAGCATAATTTACAAGTATTTAAAGCACAAAAAAAAACTAAAAAACACTATTCTAACACATACAATTAATACACTATTCCCTCCGTCCCAAAATTATAGTCCCCTTTTGACATTTTCGGTCTTTCATTTACAACTTTGATCTTAAGTATTTTTGTATGTGTTGTATAATACTTGATGCAAAATATATGAATGAATTGAGCTTTTAATGTATTTTCATTTGGTATAATTTTTATCAACTACTGTATAACATAAATAAACATATTTAAGGTCAAAGTTGAAAAAGAAATACCGAAAAAATCAAATATGGACTATAATTTTGGGACAGAGGTAGTACTAAAAACACTCATTCATCAAAATATACAACTATTTAATCACAATGTACAATTTAATTAAGCTTCCAAAACATAAATCTGAAATCCAGCAGTCTAAAACAAAATAACACTTGTTCGCCGAAAAATTTAGTCACAAGATGCCCGCCGCAGCATCGCGCGGGTACCCTGCTAATATATATATATATATATATATATATATATATATATATATATATATATATTTAAAGTTGTAAAAATAAGATCTAGTCAAAAAAACCACTAAAACATTTATAAATAACAATTTTTGCAATAATACGCAAAGAATAATATTTTAATACAAATTAACATTTTAGCAACAAATAACAAAATGATACATGAATTTGGATTAGTAATACACTTGATACATATTCCACTAATAAATATTCCAAAACCTGATACACATACAAAAACCTGATACACATTACACTTCTAATCAAAGTGTATCACCTAGGTTTCGTATATTTTATAAAGAAATCTATCAAAACTTTAACAATTTTAGTTGTAGTTCATAAAAAATTTATTTTTGTTGTAAGGAGAGTGTCACTTGTCAAATTTTAGTTGGATCTCATTCTAACAACTTTAAGTTTGATCTTATTTGACCTAGATATTATATATATATATATATATATATATATATATATATATATATATATATATATATATATATATATATATATATATATATATATATAGAGAGAGAGAGAGAGAGAGATTGGATCATCTAAAAAGTTGATCTCAAGAGAAAAGTGAGAGAAGTGATCTCAACCGTTAGATCACCCCCTCTTCCCCTCCTTTTTTTCACACCAAACTACAGGGACCTTATTGTATTTTCATTCATTCTTTAAGGCAGAGTTTTGTAAATCCACACCTTTCATATATAATGCCTATTTTTTTTAATTTTTTATTTTTGTTCTTTCTCTAAATCCATGACCTGACCTTTTTTTATCTGAGTCCCAGATTCACGAAGATTCACGAAATCACGACCACGAAGATTCACGAAATCATCTCATTACGAAATCATATTGTGTTATCAGATTCAATAAGGTATGCAACTGATTTCGTGTTATCAGATTCAATATCATATCGTGTTATTAGATTCAATATAATTTCATCATAATTTGTACCAATTATTGTTTGTTACAAGTTATGGTTTTGTTTTACAAGTTATGGTTTTGTTGTACGAGTTTTGATTCGGTAATCATAATGTTTGTTCGTAGATGTATTGATTTAAGAGTTTGTGACATGATGCACTATATAGATGAGTTATTTGATGCAAATTTGAGAAAAAAAGACTTGGAAACGTGTTTGCAAAACCTGCACACAAGGTGTTTGATAAATCGCCTAAATGAAATTTCATAACTGTGATGCACTGATTTTACACTGTGTTTTGTGCTTCTGATTTTCAGGTGATTACTCTCGATAGGGGTCTACTTGTTTCTGGCACAAAGTATCATGGAGATTTCGATGAGAAACTAAAAAAGCTAATGGAAGAAATCAAGCAAATTGATGAAATAATCCTCTTTATCGATGCCCTTAACATCTTGAAGCCTGGTCTTGCTAGAGGCGAATTACAAGCATGTGAAACTTTAATACAAATCTTGAATTAAAGAACTTGAGCCAATGGTTAATGAGACCATACAAATCTTGAAGGGGCTCCGAGAATGATATGACATTCACCACAAACTCCGTTACACCAATGAATCACTGGTAATTGCTGCCCAGTTGTCATATCAATACATTAGGTATTAATATCAAAGATGATCTTTTGTGATTATGTTTATCAATATGCATATGATCTTATGACTATTTCTCTACATGCAGTGACCATTTTATACTTGATAAAGCTATTGATTTAATCAATGAAGCTGGTTCTCATGTTAGACTTCGTCATGCTTAAGTATGTGTGTTCAATGTATCTTTAATTTGGTTGTTGTACTTTAATGAGCCATTAATCAATGATCGATGCCCTTCAGCTCCCAAAAGAAGCCAGAGAGCTTGAGAAAGAACTCAGGCAAATAACTAAAGAGAAGAATGAAGTCGTTCATGGCTAGGACATTGAAAAGGTACTTTGCTTTTTGCTACAGATAGAAAACTGTATGGGTCAATTCGGTTGGATAGCAGGTCAAAAATGATTTGTGTCAAATGGCTCTTTTTTTAGATACACTTTGGGTTAGTTTTATCTGAAACACATTCCGTACAAAAATTTTAAATATGTAATCAAGTCATCGTTGGAGGTTTTATGCGATAACGTAACACTTTGGGTATTTTTTTACCTGTTCCCCCCTTTTTTCCCTAAATTAACATTGATGCACCTTTTTTATTAACATTGATGTAATTTTTTCTTAAACAATAATTTTGTTTCTAAGTACTGATGCGAATATTTTATTCTAATCATTTTTAACAAGCATTCAATTGTTTTTACTGAAAAATAATATATTTTTAGTTCAATAATTCAACTAAATTTGAATGATATTTTTTTACTATATGAATTATACCTTATCCAAACGGATATACTTTCTGCTATGTACTGATGCACCTTTATTTTTAACACTAATGCACCTGTGTTCTCAAATGGATCTCAATACACAGATATCAGCTCTTGTAGATAAGAGCAAAGAGACGAGCAAGGCCGAAACAGAAGTAGGAGAGGAAGGCCGCACATGATAACGCTCAAAATGAGTATGTTTTTAGTAGCGTTATTGTTGGTTTTGTGTATGATAATTGGCTATATTTACTCATAACTGTTGCAAAAGTGCAAAAGATGCGTATTTGTATGTGAATGTAGCCAGGTACCGCAAAAGATGAAGAAATGAAGATTGCATGCACATTTGGAGAATTCCAGAGGAAAGAAGTCAAGTAAGGAAGCTCTTGGACTCAATGATTAGGAAGCGCAATGATTTCTAAGTGTCTACAACAAGTAAAGATCAAGTTTCGTCTTGGAAATCAGCAGCGAAAGCAAAGAAAAAGGCGCGAATCAAGAAAAGTCAACAGAAGACGAAATTGGGTGTATGAGAGACTCCCAACGGATCGGTTGGAGCCCGCAACCGATTCAGTTCGGCTAATGGTCAAAACGCAACCGGATCGGCTGCGTCGCAACCGATCCGGCTGCGAACCCTGGAGTTACAACTCTTGTCATTTAATGTTGCCTTAACTCCTCTTAATCATTAAAGGCCGATCATTTCTAGTTAATAACTTGTAAGGGCGTTTTTAGCCTGATAGTTAAGGTTCTTTAGCTATAAAATGAACCTAGACTTAGTAGTCTAGGTGTGACACAACCAAAAGTGTAATAGTTTACACCAAAGCTATTACCAACCCTTATTATTCATCCCAAAAGTCTTGTTACTACTGTAAAACGTCCAGGAGGTTGGAGAGACGAATTCTCATCCATTGTTTGATCATTCGGAGTTGTACGGTTAGGCTAGACGATTGGAGGCGTGTGGTTGCTATATTCCACGATTTCTAATTCTTGTAATCCAAAAGCTTAGGTATTCTATGGAACTTGTTATGAATTTCTATTCTCTTGAATTATTTGAATTACCTTGTTACTACTTGTGTTTTATTATGATTGTCATGGAGTAATTCTTGAATATACTTGTGTGTAAGGATGTAGGAAATCATAGTAGTGTTCTTATATGTGATGCATGTAAATAATCTTGTTTAAATGAGTTTGTTGGAAAACTACTAGTCTTGTTTGATTTGTCGGTAAAACATGTTTAAGAAAAAGGACCGAAAGGATTTCTCTTGTGTTTTATTCCAAAAAGTTAAGTGACAAACTAGTATGGGGATGTGGTGATTGACACTCACCATGTTTACTTATTGAAACAAGACTAGAAACATTTTTCATCACGAAAGGTCGAAAGATTCGTAGGAACAAGTTTAATAAGAACCTTTTACAAACAAATGGATTTTCTAAAGGATAATCATTATGATAAGGACCGAAAGGATTACCTACATGTTATTGTTCTTAAAATGATTTTACAAAACATAAACCATGGGTTGGAAATCATTTGCTTATGATTTGTGCATCACATCAAGAGTTTACAGCAAGCCTTCATGAACACTTTCTATGATTGCCTATAGACTTCACACAAGTATATGTTTCTTAAGATTGATTTTCACTAAACCATAATTTTGAAGAAGCCTTGACACGCTTTCTTGTAACGAGTATTTTAAAACAAATTAAAACGCAAATCTCTTGGGACGATCTCGACTTACCCATCTTTGCTATCGCGAACGAGTATACTTGCTCGTATGTGTTTATAGTAATTTCCGGATAATTCATGTTTAAAAAATTTTAAAACTTGCACACGGTGAGCACACCAAGTTTTTGGCGCCGCTGCCGGGGATTTGAGAGTTTTTGATTTGTTTTGTTTCTGTAAAATTCGTAATATTAGAATTTGGTTTCAAATTAAAAAAAAATGGTTTTTGGGACCAATTGATTCGGCTGCGTGAGCAACCGAACCGGTTGGTGTCTCGGTAAAATTATGATTTTTGATTTTTCTAGTTTCTAGTTTATCTATTATTTTGTGTTCTAGTTTATAGATTATTTCTTGTCATTTTTTATTTTTAGGATAGTTTAGTAGATTGTTTATGATTGTTTTAGTCATTTTTAGATTTTTGTCATTTTGGTTATATGTCATTTTTAGTTTTATTTAATTTTCTAATTAATATTGTCTTTATTAGAGTAATTATCTAGTTAATTTTCAGTTTTATATGTTTAGTTAGTTTTTAATGTTTAGTTAAGTTTATCTAGTTAATGTAGTTTATGGTTAATTAGTACTAGTTGGATACCCGCGCACATCGGCGGTGATAAATATAGTTATATAATAAATATAGTAAATGAATTGCTAACTCAACTCTCCTCGCAATTCCCTACTGCTTAGTGAATTCATTTCACAACACTCCAAATGTATATGTGTTAGTTGTATGTGTTTGTTTGGGTTTTCCGTATCTTTCCCGTGACATAATTATTCCCGCATATAAAAAGACTTTTACAATCTCTTACCCGTCAAACACTTTCCCAAAAGTAAATGATTTTGATAAATAAAGTTTGTATTGATTGAAATAAAGGTTAAAGTTATAAAAATTTGAATCAAAATAAAATAAACCTACTAAAAATGTAAAAACTAAAAACTCATAAAAATATATCAAAATGGATGTTGAATTAAAGAGCACAAAATTTTAAAAAATATGGTGAAATTAAATCATAAAAAAGTTAAACGAATTAAAAGATATTTAAATTTAAAAATAAAGGTGATTAATTAGTTAAGAAATGACATGTGTCACCCCATTATTGGAGCTCCTTATTTTAGTTTGTTAGAGTTCCTCCATTAGTGACACATGTCACTCAATGATTGGAGCTCCTTATCTTAATTTTTTGTGGAGCCCACAACTTAAATGCTTTATATAGTAGTATAGATAATTAATGTCTTTAATTAATTTGGTTAATGAATAAACACACTTATTAGAGTTTAAGTTGTAATTAATTGTCTTTAATTAATTTTTAATTAATAAGATTAATTCATTTCAGTTTAAAAAAAAAAAAAAAAAAAAAAAAAAAAAAATCTTTGGAAACCACTCCAACCGATCGGTTGCAGTCCGCAACCGGATCGGCTGGGTGATTTTTGGTTTGAGACTTACCACCAACCGATTCGGTTGGAGCTCTCGATAAGAATTTTTCTAGTTTTTTTAATTTCAATTTTTAGCTTGTGTTTTTAGTTTTAATAAGTGTCTTTACCTGTTTAGAATATGTTTCTGTAGTTTGTTTAGATTTTTACTAACTCTAACGCTAATGATTTGGATTTTTTGTCTTTGGTTTATTTTGTTTTGTTAGATAGTTTGTTATGGATAGTTTAAGTGGAATTTACGAGTATCTACGCAACTTGGATGAGATGTTTAAGGACACCGGTAACTCGTTGGAGAAGATTGGGAATATCTTGGAAGAAAGTAAGAAAGAGTTGGCTATCGATTCGGAATGTTTGGAAGAAGTTGGAGAAAACAAGGTTCAAGTTCCTAAAAAGAATAGGGTCGTGATTTTCACGCAAGCACCTCTCACGGGGTACGATTCACCATTTATGAGGTTCGAGACACCGTGTAGTGTTGAAGGGGTGAGTGCGTAGGATGCTCAATTGAACATGGCTTATGGGGACAACTATATCGTGGACAAAGTTCTTGATAAAATTGGCCACGTTCGTTTGGATTATGAAGCTTATGGGAGAAAAATGGTTAAGAATCTTCGGATTAATATCCATGGTCATATTTGCGAGGCCGATTTTGTAGTTTTGGAAGAAGGGAACGCGTATGAGCCGGACGTATGCTTTGGGCGAGATTTCCTTGTGACAACCAAATGTCAATTGGATTTTGCTCTAGGAGAGATGAGAATCAACATTACCGATTTGGAGGGAGAGAAGGAAGTGAATGAAATGCTTGTGTAATTATGTGCAAACATGGAGAAGGAGAATGTGGAAATTGGAAAAATGGGGAAGGCTAGTAGAAAGAAAACCTCATAAAATAAATTAACTCCTACCTCTTCTACCACCAACAAGACCCATGATTACACACCATCACCACCAAATTCACCAAACACCTTCAAACCCTTAACTCAAGACCAAAAGGAAGCCATCCTAGCAAACATTGAACAAAAATTCCTCGAACTTAACGAGAGGAAACCGGTGATTGAAGTGCTACAAGATTATGTTCTATACCGCAAAAAGCTAGATGCGGTTATGTTAGCTAGAGCAAGGTGGGAAGATAAGGATCTATCGGATGAGGGTAGGGATAGGATCTTATTTCGGGGTATGCCACGGAAAGAGAGTGACCCGGGTAACTTCGTTTTGCCTATAAAAGTTAACGGGACCACTCCGGTTTATGCTTTGGCGGATACGGGATCAAGCGTCAACGTTATGCCTTATCCACTATTCAAGACATTGGGACTAAGCAAACCTCAACCAAATCATTCTAAGCTAACCATGGTGGACAACTCTCAAGCTAAGGCTATGGGGGAAGTGAAAATTGTGAGGGTGCAAATTGGCTACCAACCTTATTTGGCCGATTTCCTAGTCTTGGACATACCGGTTGATAAAAGTCTACATCTCTTACTTGGAAGACCTTTCCTACGCACATGTGGAGCGATTATAGATATGGGGAGGGGGACTATGACAATCGATGATGGGATCTCAAAGCAAATTTATTATCCCAAGCCTAGGGGTAAAGTGTTAGAATTTATGGAGGATTTGGAACTCTTTGATGGGGAAGATGATTTAACTTGCTTCGAAGTTGGGCGTGATGTCCACGGAAACCCTATGTATGGACCACTTGCCCCACCATATTTTGATATTGATGATGAAATGGAACGTGCACTTGCTGTGGAAGCCTTTTACAACCCATTTAAAAACATCCTTGTTTACAAGAAGCTCATGGATTTCTTAGGATCTCTACCCGTACAATTGAAAATTTTGGAATGGGGACCCGAGGGGTCGAGTGTATGTTAGGAATTAGAAATTCCCGGTATTAAAGAGTCGGTCACCTCAAGTATATGTAATCATTAGAAAGCTCGTAGTCGTAGTTCTTTTAAGTTAAGTAGTAATTTAGTTAAGTAACACCGTGGAGGACGGACGGGTCTTTACCCACTGTATGCCTGATCCACAGCCCAAAGTGTGGCGATTTATGTAAGACTATAAATACTCTCTACCTCCCAAGGTAGAGAGTTGGAGCTCATAATAAGATCTTTCACTTTCTCTCACTAAGTTCCCTAAACCTCTAACTTTCTCTCTCTAGAATTCCATCTATATGCTACTTTGTGTTATGGTTTGATGTGTATGTGAAAAGTTAATATCTAACAATTGGTATCAAGAGCCATGGTTTGATCATATCTTGCACATCTTTGGATTTATAGTGGTTTTTAGGTGGTTTTTGAGTTTGAAAAGGTTTAGTGGTTTTTGCATCATTTGGTTGATTTCGTGTGTTAAAGGTTGAATTTTGTTGGTACTTTTGTGTTTAGAATCATCAAAAGTGTTTAGGTTTTCATTTGGTAAGCTTGAATCATCTTGGTTGGGTTGTTTTTGGATTGAAAAGTGATGTTTATATGGTTTTTCATGGTAGCGAGTTAGTTCACGGATATGTTTTCTTCGTAGCGACTTGCCTCACAAAATTGTAGCGAGTTACAGTGTTAAATCTAGCGAGTTAGATCTAGCGACTTAAAGTACAAGTAGTGGACTCTCCACTACGGGTAGCGACTTGTGGTAGCGATTTGGTCTGTAGCGAGTTGCTCTTTAGCGACTTGCATTGTTGGCGACTTGAGTAGCGAATTGCTGTCAAAATTTGGTTAGCGACTTGGTTCGTAGCGAGTTACTACTTAGCGACTTGCTGTTCTGTTAGCGACTTGGGATTCTAGCGACTTGGCTGTCTAGCGAATTAGTTCCTAGCGACTTAGAGCTTTATCATCTAGCGACTTGAGTGATTGTTTACGGTTTTCTCTTGATTTAGTAAAATCCCGTGAAAGAATCTATTTCCCGGTTTAATCATTGAGTTATAAAATCCCGTATAATCTGTTAACATGTCTACCAACGTCCCTATTGTCATCTCCACTGTTGCCGAGGATGTACAAGCAGCTGGTTCAGATACTCGTCCACCCATGCTTGACAGAACTGATTACGACTCTTGGGCTCAACGAATCAGACTGTATTGCCTTGGAAAGGAAAATGGTGTCAATATTCTCAAATCCATTGATGAAGGACCATATCGAGTTGAAACGACTAGAGACATACTTGATACTAATGAAGATGGTACTCCTATTTACGGTATGGACAGACCTAAGATGTATGATGAGCTTGATGATAAGGAGAAAAAGAGATTTGATGCAGATATCAGGGCTTCAAACATTGTTCTTCAAGGTCTTCCTAAAGACATCTACAAGCTGATCAATCATAACACTGAAGCAAAGGCAGTTTGGGATAATGTTAAGATGCTTCTCTCAGGTTCAGAACTAACTGTGGAAGACAGAGAATCCCAACTCTATGAAGAATTTGAGCACTTCAAGATGAAACCAGATGAGAGTGTCTATGAGTACTATGTGAGATTTCATAAGTTAGTGAATGACATGAGGAACATCAGAATGACTATGCCTAACATTCAGCTCAATTGAAAGTTTGTGAACAACATGAATCCTGAATGGCACAAGTTTGTCACAGCTGTGAAGCTCACTAAAGGATTGAAGAATACAAACTATGAGCAACTCTATGCCTTCCTCCTTCAGAATGAGAGACATGCCATGTTTGAAAAATTGATTCTCAATCAGTTCAAAACCAACCAGGGAGAGACAAGTTCGTCTAATGACTCAACAGCTTTCTACTCAAACATTGGAATCACAACCAAAGCATCACAAGTCATACCCTTGGGTAATGGTAATCACAAACTCATTCCTGATCCTATGTTCAAACAAGCTGATGCTGATGCACGCGTGGGTAACATCATTAATCAACTAGCTCTACTCATTAGTCAAAACATGAATTCTCTCCCACAAACCAACAACAACCTCAGAACTGCATCTAACCCACATAATCAAGCCACTGTTAAAGATGGAAGGATTGTGGTGCAACCAGTTCAGGAAAGACAGTATGATCAGGGAAGGGGTGGTGCTGGTAGAGGATATGTGGGCAATCAGAATCGAGGAAGGAATGGTAACCAAGGTCAAGCTAAGCCGATCAAATGCTATAACTGTGGTGGTGAGGGACACATTGCAAGGAACTGCACATCTCCAAAGCGTCCACAGAATGCTGATTACTTCAGAGATAAGATGTTACTGGCACAAGCTCAGGACAATGGTGCTGCGTTGGATGAAGAGGAATTGCTGTTTCTTGTTGAGGGTAATGCCAAGACCTATGATGCAGATGTGGATGAGCAGCCTATTCAGGAGATAGGTCACAATCATCAAAACGCCTTTCAAGTCGCTGACTGTGATGCATACGACTCTGATGTAGATGATGGACCTACTGCACACACAATCTTTATGGCTAGCATCTCTCCAATGGTTTCTCCCAAGATCTCTTCTTCACCACAAGCTGGCCCATCCAAGGACAAACTCATCTCAGAGGTATTAAAGCTATACGATGATGCTGATGTGCAACAGATGCATGACAAAGTACAACCAACTGAAACTATTGAATCAAATGTTGAAAATATGGGTAATATCAATATTGTCCCATACGATCAATACGTGAAACAAAGTGAAAGTGAAGTTGTACCAAGTGATGCATCTTCTGCAGTCAACGATGACTATGTCTTTGATGAATACACTGCATGTGCTCCTGATGATTCCATAATTTCTGAACTAAATGCCTATAAAGAACGTGTTGCTATTTATGAACAACGCGCTAAATTTGAGTTGACCACTCGTGAGCAGGAAATGGATAACCAAGTGCGTACAGTAATTAGAAAAAGTAATTTTAGAGAAGAAGTATTGAAACAAGAATTAAATTCTTTGCAAGAAAAACTTTCTAAAACAGCTAAGCAAAAACAAGAACTTCAAGAAAATGTGAAAATGCTTAAGCAAGAATTTAATGCAAAAGAATCAAAGCTCTTGAGAGATTTTTCTAATTTGAAAACTTTGAAAAACAAACTTGAAAACAAGTTGTACATGCAAGGAAACACCATTCAGACTGCTCACATGATCACTAAGCATAGAGTTCTAAGCGATAAACATAGTGTTCCCATTATAGATAAACCCAACCCTGAGTATGGAAAGATAGCAAAAGCAGCTCAAAGTGTTATCTATGATGGAAATGAGATTCTTAAACCTAGACAAAAACCTAGTTGCATTGAGTGCACTGAGGATGACAAGAAATTAGATGAAGTAACTAGGGAGAAGATGAATAAGAAACTAAATGATCCTAAGTGCAAAGAGAAGAAAGTAATTATCACTCCCCATGACTACAAGAAGGAAAACTGGATTTCCTTGAACAAGTTTAAGACTCAGACATTGTTGACTCCCGAACAAGTCTTCTGGAAAATGGATTTAGATAAGCAGAAAGCTGAAAATATTGCAGTAACAAACCCTCCCCTTTGGAAAATGCCTAGAGCTACTGTGTATCCTCCTAACACACCAATGCATCTTGTTCCTAGAACAATTGCCACTAAAAGCAAGACCTTAATTAGCCAATACGTTATTTTTCAACTATTTGTTGATTTTGAGAAAACTTGCAAGAAAAGGATCACACCCACTGGCATAACTGAAGGAGAAAGGGGTTTTGAACAAATGAAAGAATGTTATTTAACTGAGGTCATGCCTTTCTTTAAACTTCTAAAAGATCACTTTGAGAGTCTCAAAAAGGGGATAGAAACAGATATTAAGGGAATGGAAAAGGAATTTGATGCAATAATAGTTGAAATTAGTGACTATGAGCGTGCACTAAAATATAATGAGATTGAGAGGAAGAACCTGCATACATTGAATGAGAATCTTATTACTGAATGTGTTGCTCAAGATGTCTTTTTCACTGCTTCAAATTGCTCTATTAATGCTTCCAAATTTCATGAACTATCTGTGGCCCTGAAAGTCTCCCATGATCGTGTCATTGAGCTTGAAAAAACTAATTCTAAACTAAATGAGAAAATTGAACTGGATGATCATGACAATTTGGTTAAACACTTTTCTAAACTAGAAGTTGAGTATTTTAATCTACAACTAAAATATCAACATCTCAAAGAAAATGTCAAAACTTCAAATATCAAGACATCTTCAGATGCTCCAGAGTTTGATGCAGTTTTTCAAATTAACAAACGAGATGAACAGATTCATGCTCAGTGTAACACGATCAGAAAGTTGAAAGCCCAAATCTCTCAATTAAAGGGTCAAACGAACAATATGACAGGCTCCCAAATGCCTCCTTCTTTAGATTCTCAGAATTCTCAAACGTTTCATCTTCAAAACCTAGTAAATGCTTTACAAAAGGAAAACGAAAGTTTTTTAGAAGAAAATGAAAAGGTTAAACGTCATTTCAATGAGTTGTTTGAATCAATTAAAGTCACTCGTAACAAAAACAACGAACAAATAACTTCATTGCAAAAGGAAATTGAGAATCTGAAGAGTCAGGTAAAAGGGAAAATGCCAATGATCAATGAGGAAAATGTTGTATCAAAGGTCCACTCTGGTAATAAATATGCTTTATCTGTGACATATGTCCCCCCTCACCTAAGGAACAACAAACTTGCCATTCAAACATATTTCTCATCCCTTAAGGATTGCTTAGAATGCCTGCGTGAGATTGTTGAAGAGGATAAACTAGAGAAACCTCATGATCATGCAATTGGTCATGCATGCTCATATGCCAAACGATCTCAAGAAATCTTAGAATGCTTGATCACTATATGCCCAAAGACATTAGGTGAGAGAGTTAACCCTTTGATTCCATGCTCAATGCCTAAGGCCAAATATGATATGCACTCTACTCCCAATGTTTTTAATGAGAGCCGTAGTGTACCCTTGAGTAGTTCAGATTCTAGATCTGTCAATGCTAGGAAAGAGAACTCAAATGTGCCTTCTAGGAGTACTAATCTCAGTACATCTAGCTTCATGAAAGTGAACCGTAGTGCACCTGCATGTAGTTCAGATCCCAGCACATCTAAACAGGTGGTGCAAAGAGTAGTAAAACAAACTAATGTTCCCATTCCCTCTACAGGAGTAATCAGTGACATTAAAGGGAGCAGGTCAAAGTCTCAAGACAATACAAGGAATGATAGGACCTCTCAAGCTAAGAATGTGCACTGGAAGAGAGTAGAAGAACAATCTAGGAACCTTAAGTTTGAATCGAATAAAACGAATCGTGTTGATTCTAGTATTAGCCATAAGCGTACTGTAATTAATTTGAATTCTGATACTATTTGCAAAACTTGTACTGATGTTTGCTTGAATTCTGTTTCTAATCATGGATGTGATGTCAATGTTTTGCCTAAAGATGTTAATTGTCCAGTTAATATTGTTAATGCTAAAATTCATGCTAAAAAGGCTAAAAGGCAAAAGCGAAAGAAAGTTAGAAAACAATGGAAACCCACAGGAAGAACATTCAGCAGAATAGGTTCTTATTGGATACCTGTTGGTCATAAGACCAATCAGATAATGCCCACTAGAAAATGGATGCCTACTGGTAGAACTATTCCCTTAAGAAGTGGTCACACTGTAAACAGGACTAATACAGACACTAGTATTGCATCTACTCACAATGATTCCATTACCTCACTGTCTGATATGAATGCTTCTATTTCTGATGTGGGTGTTCCAACTGTTGCTACTAACCAAATGGAACCCATTCTTGCATGGGGATCCCAATTATCCAGTTATCCATTCTTGTCTGTGTTCAACTGCAGATCGTTTAAATCGTTCTGTGGTACCTGGACTCAGGCTGTTCCAAGCATATGACTGGAGACCGGTCGCGGCTCATGAACTTCGTGAGCAAATTCATCGGGACTGTTAGATTTGGTAATGATCATTTCGGTGCTATAATGGGTTATGGAGATTATGTTGTTGGTAATAGTGTCATCTCGAGAGTGTATTATGTGGAAGGTTTAGGTCATAATCTGTTCTCTGTTGGTCAATTCTGTGATTCTGATCTAGAAGTAGCCTTCAGAAAACATACCTGCTTTGTTAGAGATCTTAACGGTAAGGAACTGTTGAAAGGAACTCGTGGCTCAAACCTTTACACCATCTCGATCGATGACATGATGAGGGCATCTCCAATCTGCTTGTTATCTAAGGCTTCAAAAACAAAGTCATGGTTATGGCATCGTCGTCTCAATCACTTGAACTTCGGCACCATCAACGATCTTTCCAGAAAGGACTTAGTTGTAGGTCTACCTAGACTAAAGTATGAAAAGGATCATCTTTGTTCAGCATGTCAATTGGGTAAAAGCAAGATGTTTGCCCATAAATCCAAACCTACTAACTCTGTCACAGAAGTTCTTCATATGATTCATATGGATCTATGTGGACCAATGAGGGTGCAGAATATCTTTGGGAAGAAATATGTGTTAGTTGTAGTTGATGATTACTCTAGATTCACCTGGGTCAAGTTCTTAAGGACAAAGGATGAAACACCTGATATCATCATCAAACTCATCAAACAGCTGCAGGTTCGACTCAACAAAACTGTCAAAATTATCAGAACAGACAATGGAACTGAGTTTGTCAACAAACAACTTAGTGAATTCTATGAAAGCATTGGAATCAGCCATCAAAGAAGTGTTCCACGAACCCCTCAACAGAACGGTGTAGTTGAAAGACGAAATCGTACTCTTGTTGAAGCTGCTAGAACAATGCTGATCTACTCAAAGGTTCCAATGTTTCTCTGGGCTGAAGCTATTGCCACTGCATGCTACACACAAAATCGTTCCCTGATTCACACTATTCATGGAAAAACTCCATATGAACTTGTCCACAACAGAAAACCTAATCTATCTTCCCTTCGTGTGTTCGGTGCATTATGCTATCCAACTAATGAGGGTCAAGACTTAGGCAAACTTAGGGCCAAAGCTGACATTGGAGTATTTGTAGGATATGCATCAAACAAAAAGGGATACCGAATCTACAACAAAAGAACCCGAAATATCATGGAAACAATTCATGTTACGTTTGATGAGCTGACCGGTCAAATGGCTCCTGGACACTCCAGCTCAGGACCCGCACTTCAAAACAGTCCTATTGGTTCATCCCTTGTTCCAAACTCCTCTCAAGAAACTCCATATGTACCTCCATCCGAAGATGATGTAAAGAAATTGTTTGATCCCATGTTTGATGAACTGTATGAGTCTACTACTAATGAGGTGCTGATCCCTACAACAGAGGATGCTCATATTCCAGTGAATGAAGTCAATCCATCAGTCTCAATATCTGTTAGTCACGAAGCACCTGCTGATGATCCTTCAGTCTCATCAACAAATCATCATTCTTCAAATGTACATCATGGAAATGTTTCTGGCATCAATGATGAAGTTAATCCCTTTGCGACTCCTGAAGATGCTCCATTTGAAAACATATTTGCTACTCCTGAATCATCATCAGAACCATCTTCTTCAGGAGACATCGACTCTGCTACCTCAGTTCCTCAACAAATGCCACATGAACACCTCAGAAAATGGACTCACGATCACCCATTAGACAACATCATTGGTAATCCCTCTCGTCCTGTATCAACCCGGAAACAACTTGCAACCGATGCCTTATGGTGTTTCTTCAACTCCGTACTATCTAAGATCGAACCAAAAGATGTTAAAACCGCCATGAATGAAGACAGCTGGTTCAATGCTATGCAAGATGAAATTCATGAGTTTGATCGTCTTGATGTGTGGGAGTTAGTACCTGCTCCAGACTGTGCTATGATTATAGCTCTAAAATGGATCTTCAAAGTAAAACTTGATGAGCATGGTGATGTGTTGAAGAACAAGGCTCGATTAGTTGCTAAAGGATATCGTCAAGAGGAGGGTATAGACTTTGAAGAATCTTTTGCTCCAGTTGCTCGAATCGAGGCAATCAGAATCTTTCTGGCTAATGCTGCTAGTAAGAACATGGTAGTTTATCAGATGGATGTAAAGACGGCATTTCTGAACGGAAATCTTAAAGAAGTCGTCTACGTCAGCCAACCTGAAGGATTTGTTAATCAAGAGCATCCTACTCACGTTTATCGTCTGAAGAAGGCTCTTTACGGTTTAAAGCAAGCTCCAAGGGCATGGTATGATACACTGTCAAAGTTTCTTCTATCATCCGGATTCATCAAAGGAGCAGTTGATCCTACATTGTTCACCAGGAAGTCAGGCAAACATTTGATTCATGTTCAAATTTATGTTGATGATATTATTTTTGCCTCGACTGACCCAATGGAATGTGATCGGTTTTCAAATGAAATGAGTTCAAAGTTTCAAATGTCAATGATGGGACAAATGTCATTTTTCTTGGGATTACAAATTTCACAAAGTCCCGGAGGCATTTTCATTAATCAATCTAAATATGCAACAGAGATTTTAAAGAAATTTGGATTTGATTCAAGTGACCTTGTTGACACCCCCATGATTGACCGAACCAAACTAGATGAGGACCTCTCAGGGATCATGATTGACCAAACGAAATATCGAAGTATGATTGGATCCCTGATGTATCTCACTGCTAGTAGACCAGACATCTTGTTCGCTGTTTGCATGTGTGCTAGATACCAGGCTAAGCCTACTAAAAAGCACCTTGAAGCAGTTAAACGGGTCTTTCGGTATCTCCAAGGAACCATCAATATGGGACTATGGTACCCGAAGGACACCGGTATGTCACTAACGGCCTATGCAGATGCTGATCATGCAGGTTGTCAAGATACTCGTCGAAGTACGTCAGGAGGTGCTCAGTTTTTGGGTGATAAGCTTGTGAGCTGGTCTTCAAAGAAGCAAATGAGTACTTCTATTTCCTCTACAGAGGCTGAATACATAGCCATGTCATCTTGTTGTGCTCAAATCTTATGGATGAGATCTCAATTATCTGACTATGGCTTTGAATTCAACAAAATCCCTCTGTACTGTGATAATAAAAGTGCTATTGCTCTCTCATGCAACAACGTTCAACACTCAAGAGCAAAGCATATCGACATTCGACATCATTTCATCAGGGAACAAGTGGAAAAGGGTGTGGTGGAACTATATTTTGTGAGGTCTGAATATCAGTTAGCAGACATCTTCACCAAAGCTCTTCCAAGAGAACGTTTTGAGTTTATTCTTCCACGACTTGGTTTGAAAAGCCTTCAACCAGAAACTCTCAAACGTTTTCAGGAGGAAGACGAGGAGTAAAGGTCTATCTTTATCTATCTCTTGTAAATAGTTATTTGAAAAACAAAATACAAAATTATAAAACTTTCAAAATCCATAAAAATTTGAAAAATTCGAAAAATCTTCAAAAAAAAAATATTGTCCTTTTGTCATGTTTCTCTCGGTTCGATTATATCTACGGTCTTTGTGTTGTCATTCAAAGAATGACACGGGACTTTAGATGTTGTTCGAATTCTCAAAAAAAAAAAAAAAATATATATATATATATATATATTTTTTGGGAGAAAGAGAAATGGTTTATTGTCATTTCAGGCAATAACCCGGTTTTAAAGAAAGAACAGAGCCATGTTTTATCATGTTTTCAAAATTCCATGCTCTGATTCTATAAACTTTTATCTGCTGAAAACTAAACGCTTTGAAAAATAACTCAATCTCTATTTTTGATAATCATCAGGACTTATTTGTCAAAATCTCTATCTCTCAATCAACAACCTAGGTCATTGATTGAGGGGGAGAATGATTTCAATTAAATTAAAAAGTTATTTGGCATTAAATTGTTTTCAAAAGATATACATGCATGTTTTATAAATGGAGTTTAAAGTCTTAAAATCCGATCCTTATCAGTTCAAACGCTTTCACAATCATGTAACAATTCTCCTTAAAAGCTTTCAAAATCAATTTAAATCTATACGAGATCACAAATCTCAAATGCTTTGATAATTGTGATCGGGGGAGAATGTGTGATTTAAATTGGATTTAAACTGATAATTCGGCAAATGGTGTTATAAGAATGTACATGCTGTCCTTCCCACATGTGACAAACGATTTCAAATTTTCATGCACATGTTGAGGGGGAGCATCTATCTTAAACCTTTGATTTGAAAAGTGATCATTCATCCCAATGTGCAGGTTCCCTCTAGTATGTGCAAAACTCTTTTCAAACCTCGAGGCACATATTGAGGGGGAGCAAAATTATGGAAACCTCATCCTTCCCGGAAATGCTATATCTATTTGATTTGTTGAGGGAAGTGATGTTGATATCTTTTAGAAAATGGTAATCAAAGAAGTTAATTCTTTCTCTTGCCTCCGTGTGCAAAACATTTTCAAATACTTGATGCACATATTGAGGGGGAGTTCTCGTTCTAAAAATATCAAAAACAATTCAGGTACAAAATGCTTTGATAATATATCACAAGTATCTGAATTGATTTTCAAATGGTTTTCAATTGGATCCAATGGCAGATGAACAATACCAAATAGACCGACCAACTTTACTTTATGTACGGTGATATAAGGATGATAAGGTTAGGTATTGGTTCCCATGATCCGCCAGAACCGGAGGGATCTACCCAGGGACAATCCACTAGTTAGTGTAGAAGTCCTTAGGTATGATGATAAAAGGAGAAAAATGAGATAAGGGAAGAGTGCGGACTAAGACTGAGCTAGTACTGGAATAAACCCAACAAGGTTCTAGCTATGAAGTCTTGGTAAGCACTGAAGGGGTTGAAGAATTAAAAAGAATTGAATGAGAAAAGGGTGTAAACAAATAGCCCTCCATTTATTCAACCTTAGGGCAGGAACCGGGTTCACTTCATATGCTACTGATGGTAACATCGGTATTGAAGACAAGACGTCATGGACCCAGTGACGCACTGCACTTCAACTTTCCAAACCACTCAAGTTCCTCTTAAAAGGACTTGTTTCATTTTCACGGGGAACCGACATTATCTATCGACTTTCTCTTAGAGATGGTTGATATTGAAGAAGGAGACCCTCTCCCTAGTCTCCGTTATAGGATCCAAATATGCACAAATTGAGTCTAGAGCCACGAGATCATCAATAAATCTCATTAGGACACTTTCAATGAAGACTCTCTTTTTCACACAATGTGGAAAGAGAGATTATATCTTGAGTCCTACGCATTATCCTTGTGGTATTGCCAGAACATCTGAGTGATGTGTTTACATTTTCACAATGAAGATGGAAAGCCTTCTGGAGCCAACATCTAACAAGCTCCTGGTAGGTGGCATGTGAGATCTATTATATAGATCAACCATGTGACAACTGAACAGAAACAATGGGGCGATTCAATCTCTTGAATCAATCCTGGTTCAGGTTATGGATTGACGGATACCTTTGAAAAACCGGTCATTGTGCTTAAAAACACTTTTCTTTAGCACATCGACCGTGTACTAATTTTTCAAACTAAAAGGTACTTTTATGATTGATAATTGATTTTCAATAAAACCTTCGTTGTATTGCAAAAATAATTTCTATTGAGCAATACACGATTGTTTTTCAAATCTCTTTTCATCAATCAGTGGACTTAAAATTCGCTGGTTCACTCACTCCGTGTTGTCTTCTTTGAGATGTTCCGGTTTGAGAACAGCTAGAACAGCTGCGAAACCCTGTCAAGGAGATTCTTAGGAATCCTACCTGATCACAGGCAGTACTTGTACTGATCAACGGGGAACCGTGGGCCGTGTACCTCAATTCAACGAAAGTGATCAAAGACACTTTCGTGTGATTTATTGCTAACTGTTGTATGCAGGTACACCCGACGTTTGCAGCTGATCAGAATGAAGCGGTCAATCCATAGCCGCATGCTCACTTAACACATTCATCTCAAAAGAAATCATGATTAGTGCATCAATGACTCTGATATTTACACTCCATGCTTCTGCTACGCTGCTGCCAATATCATGAATCAACTAAAGCTTCCGCTACTCTGATGAGAAGATATCATGATCCAGAATGTGAGCATGTCGGTCCTAAAGTCACAACATCACATTACCACAAAGGATGTCTCAGAGGTTGTTGATAGCTGATGATCTCAAAAGATGGCTCAAAATGATTATCACGTGGATCAGTAAAAGACCTCCACTTGAAGTAACCAAACATGCAATGTGAAGAATCAATGACTACGAGCTTATGAGCAAAGGACTACATCAAGAATGCAAGATCAATTGTTAATATAATATCTATTTGTATTCAATGTAATTTTGGTGCATGATTGAGGTGACCTCCCTTAGGGGGAGATTGTTAGGAATTAGAAATTCCCGGTATTAAAGAGTTGGTCACCTCAAGTATATGTAATCATTAGAAAGCTCGTAGTCGTAGTTCTTTTAAGTTAAGTAGTAATTTAGTTAAGTAACACCGTGGAGGACGGACGGGTCTTTACCCACTGTATGCCTGATCCACAGCCCAAAGTGTGGCAATTTATGTAAGACTATAAATACTCTCTACCTCCCAAGGTAGAGAGTTGGAGCTCATAATAAGATCTTTCACTTTCTCTCACTAAGTTCCCTAAACCTCTAACTTTCTCTCTCTAGAATTCCATCTATATGCTACTTTGTGTTATGGTTTGATGTGTATGTGAAAAGTTAATATCTAACAGTGTATACAAAAGAGAAGATGGAGACGGGGAATGGCATGTCAAATTCGATATCCTATGCCCGGATGGAAGGAGATTTGCTAGAAAGTTCAAAACTCATGAAACATATCGTGAGTTGACCGGAAAATTCCAAAGCGAGGACATTTTGAGGCATGAGTATTTTGAGGAGTGATAAGGAGAAGAACATTGCAACAATAATAACAAGCATTTGTTTGCTTGATTTTCATCTTTTGATGAAATTTTATTTTATGCACTTAGGGATTTTGTTTTTCATTTGATTTTTATTTTTCTTATTATTTTGGTTTGAAGTTATTTTAATCAATGCATTTTGAGTTTTAGTTTAAGTTATGATGATTTAGTTTTTGAGTTAGATGTTGTTGAAATTTGCAAATGGTTGGATGAATGTTGTGTGCATCTGATAACGCTCAAATTGTGCATGTTTTTAGTAGCGTTATCCGTGCTTTTATGTGTGTTATTTGGTTATAATCATATGCTTTTGATGCTTAATCGTACAAAAGTGCGTTTGCTAGTTCATTTGTAGCCAAGTACAGGAAAGTGGAGAAAAAGACGGAAAAAGAAGTAAAATACGAAGATTTCTCCATATACGAAGAATTCCCGACCAAAGAAAGACTTGCGGAGTATATTCGAGAAGATAAAGTCATCAAGTTAGTGGTCCAAAGACTAAAGAATAAAGGTCAAGAAGGAAAACGAGAAAGAAATGAAGAAAAGAAGCTAAAACGAAGACATATTGGAAGACTCGTTGTTCCCGACACACCTTCACCATTTTGGCCATAACTTTTGCATACGGACTCCGTTTGACCCCCCGTTCGCGGCCACGGAAAGCTAAGAGAAAGATCTACAACTTTCGTGTTTATGACTTTTTATGATTTTTGCTCCAACCGGTCGGTCGAGACCCGTAACCGGATCCGGTTGGAGAATTGTCACGAAGACCAACCGGACGGTTGGAGCTCAACCGGATCCGGTTGGAGGTCCTGTTTTAGCCATTTTTGCACTACTAAGGTTCCAAACTTGTTCCAAACGATTCTAGGTCCTTCCTTCATGTATTCTAGGTCCTTCTAAACTCCTTGGAGGCCAAGTTCAACATTTAATACCCCTAGGCTTGGAAGTAGTATAAATAGAGGCCTTTGCAACCTCATTTCACACACCAAAACTTGAGAGATCTTCTCTCACACCTATCTTACCACCACTACCACTCTCTCAAAGCCTAAATTCGTTCATAAAGTTCCAGGAAACTTTGGAGGTCCAAGAAGTCATCATTTGGAGGTCAAACCATCAAGAAGTCATCACCAATACTTGAGGCATCATTACTACATCATTTGTAATCTCATTTCAATCATTGTAAGACCTTTAATCATGTTTTCTAATGTTCAAATTTCTGAGTTTATGTTTATGTTTGCTATGAGTGGCTAGTTTCTTTATGCACTTGCTTAAATGATGTTGATTATCATATGATTAGTTAGTGGTTGTGTTAACATGTTTTAATTCAATTTCAAGTTGATTCTAAGATCCAATTGTGCTAAAGTTTCATAGTGACATTTGTTAATCAAGTTTGGCTAATTGATAGTAATCGTTGTGGTCGAAAGAACTTCGTGTTACTCAACTAGTCATAATCATTTTGTCTATGGATGATTGTTTTTACCCATTATTCTTGATTATACAAAGGAACTAAGGTGTGGTTGTAATAGAAACGCTTTTTGATTATCAAATTGGATTGGTTGGAAACATCTAAATGGTCGTAAGATTAGTTGTTGAGAATCAATTGTTGCCTTTTGTCTATGATCGGTTACCTTTTGTATTGATCATTTCTTAAGCAATTTGATGAACAAATGGATGTTTTTGTGTTTAAGTTTATGAAAGTAAACTTATGAAACTTGAATTGATCTTGAATTGATTGGTTAGACTTAATGCTTGTTTTTATAAACTAAACTTTTGATCAAGGTTTAACTTGTAAGAACAATAGATTAGTACACCAACTAATTATCATAACCAACATGTTAAGTAGAGGTTAACACAATCATACTAATCATGGATAAGAAACTAAGTTTAAGCAAGTGTAGTTTTTAATCTTATTGAATTCCCTTAATCATTATTTTCGTGTTACATTGTTGCTTATATGGTATTTTGGGACGTGACAACCATTTACCACTTTCGTGTTACTTGTTATTACATAGATTCTTCACAATTGAAAACACCCAAATCCTAGTGAACGACCTCGGCTTACCAACCAAAACTAACTACATACGAAAGGGTCATACTTGCCCGTGTGTTCTTAGCTTAATTCGGTAATCCTTGTTATAAATTTAAAACTAGTAGTCGCGAGACACATCAGCATCTTTAATCAGATTTTTGAGTAAACAATTTTTGCTTGGAAGGTAAAATGCCCAAGTAAAGTTAAAAAGGCAAAATTCTGCAAAAATGCAAACCGAAACGGTTGTGTCCATGACTGGATCGGTTGGATGCAAGTATAAGTACCAAAAATTCATTTTTCCAGAAAAACATACACACACACACACACACTAATCCTCCATCTGGGTTTCACAAAATTCGACCATTAGAAGTTGTTTGAAGATTGTAAGAGTTTTAGAAGATCATCATGGCACCTAAACAAGTAAGCATCTGCAAATCAATTAACTTAATTAGGGTTTAATTAGAGTATTGGATTCGAATTGCAAATTAAGTCACTAATTTGGGGGTTTTTTATAGGATTCGAATTAAGTTGTAATCTTTCAGAATTAAGTGGGTAATTGATATAGGAATGCATTGCAAAAAGAATTGTAGTGATTGATTCAACATGGAGTGAGTATTAGATGATTGAATTTTCGGATTTGATTAGGTTGTGTCGTTGAATCAAATTAAGTTGCAATTGATGATTTCTAGTGGGTAGATGATGCATTTTCAGTGAATTTTAGATGCCACATTGTTGATTAGAACAAGTGATTGATGAATTGGAGTTAAGATTGTTAGTTCTAAGCATGATGAACATGTGATGATTGGAAGTTTTGAATGCGAATTAAGAGCAATTTGAGGTTGTGGAAATCATTGGTGATAGTAGAATGCAGTTTAGGAGTGAATTGGAATTAGAAGAATCTAGTGGGAAATGGATTGGAAGGCCAAAGCCTTCTGCAGAACGAGTAACTGATTTGGTTGCGCATCGCAACCGAACGGTTGGACGGAGGTCATGAGAGGAGCCGGATCGGCTGCCCCTCAACCGATCCGGTTCTAGGTTCTGTTTTGGGAAATTACAAATTTTTGAACTAGACCTTAGAGGCTTCTATAAACCTTATCGTTTGTTCTAACACTCTTATATTGACTTATATTTGTGATTTCTACAGAGAAATGTTGTAGGTTGTTCGATTTCGACGCGGATTCCAACGAACACGATTGTTACCAAGTATTGCCAAAGAAATGCTAGGAAAAAGGTTACGTATAGCTTGAAAGTTGAAGGGAATGCAAATTTGAAGTATAAAAATCTCACCAATGAGGAGAAACATGCTTTTAGGGAACGTTTGTCAAAGTTTCAAAATAGGACTGTTTCGGTTCCAAGGTTGATAGATTGGGATTTTTTTAACGAATATGAGTGTAAGAATGAATTCCGGGGTCTGATGCGGATGTCTTATGTCTATCCGGTTGATGGAGATTCGTTTGATGATTTTTCTTGGGAGAGAGCTTTTAGCATTAATGAAGAAGTTTACCGTGAATGGCGTATGGAGTTCTTTTCGACTATGTACTTTGAAAGGAAGGTCAATGTTCGGAACATCATGAATGAAGTTTGTGTTTGGTTTAGGCTTTGTGGGCAGGATCACGCATATACTTTTCCGGGTTTTGATGTTGCTCTTGGGTTATATGACCAAGATGATGTCAATCATCGATTGTTTGAAGCTCATTTCTCAAGGCTTAGGAGATTTGAAAAAGATTACCCTAGTGTTCCCGCGTATTGGAATCGCGTGGGAGATCCTTCTTGTACTCGAAGGAATTCTGAAACCATTAGGAATCCATTGATGAGAGTGCTACACAAGTTGTTAGTATGGGGGCCGTTTCACAGAATTGGAAGCCGAGACAAATGCCATAAGCCGGACTTGTGGATTATGATGTTGTTGGAAGAGACTAAGGATAGGAATGCGGCTTGGCTCATAGCCGAGTATTTTTCTAGGAAAGCCCCGGGTATCAAAGGTAATAACAACATATGTGGAGGCCATTATGTGACGAGGTTAGCAAAGAATCTTGGGTATTACAATAGCACTGAGTTGGCTAAGTGTGGAGAGCCACAGGTTAGTGAAATATGGAATGCAATGAGTTTTGGAACAGCTTTGAATAGAAGAACAAAGACGTTGGGAGCATGGATTGAACCACAACCACAACAACCACCACAGCAGCAGGGAAATGTGCCGATGGGCAATGTACCAATGGGTAACGTGCAAACGGGTACGACTAGTAGTTTTGACTCAGGTTGGGGAGATTGGAACCAACATTTAAATGAAATTGAGTGTAGGAATATTTGGAGAGATTCGATGATGTTGAGGAACAACTACGTTAATGACTATTCGATTCTGTTCTTTCAACACATGGCTCAAGAAGCCAATTATGAGTTGCCTCCCTACAACCCACCTAATGTTCCACCATATCCTTTCCCCTACACCTCGTATCCTGGACCATATCCTGGCTATGCACCATTTCCCGACCCAGTGCCTGCATATGGTAGATTACCCGAGGTTGGAGGATCTAGCTATGATGTTGGAGGATCTTCATCGGGAGCTGCAAAGGAGAAGAAGAAGAAACGGAAGGTTTACACGATATTTGTTGATCCCAGTTGAGCTAACGATCCTTAATAGAAACTGAATTAACAATAACCTGTTAAACACTATGATAAGGTTTTAAAATGTACCTTTTTGAGGGGTCGTTTAAGCCCTTATTTGATCACTTTTGTATCCGTTATTGCTTAATATCGTTCCTTTTCACTTTTTAGGTCTCTTGAAGGCAAAATGCTGGAATGGCACTTATTTGGACGAAAAGGCGCGACTATACGAGGAAAATGGCCAAAGTCAGAATCGAGACACTCAAAGCTGCTGAAAACATAAGGTGACGGCGTCAGGTGTTAGTTGCGACGCCGTCGGAAGACCTTTGTGACGGGACAGAAGCCAAAACTCCTATTTTCAAGTGACGACGTCAAGTTATAAAAGAGTAGGCCGTCGCAACTCAGACGGCCTAGATGTAATCCAGACGGCGTCAGAAGCTGAAGAGGATGGCGTCACAAGCATAAGGTGACGCCGTCGCAAGTCTAACGTGGCCAAGACGAAACCCTAATGACGGCGACACGACGGCGTCACAAAACATAAGGTGACGCCAAACCTACCAAATCGAATGTTGATGAGTTCCTCAGTATAAGATTCCAAGTGTTTCTAAATTAGTTCGTAATTCATGTGTTGCTTACTGGATAGCGTAATGATCTAGTAATTAGTTGATTCTATTCTCTGTTGGTTAGTTATAAGTTATTAATTCAAAGTATAAGGGATTCGTTTGTGTGTTCATTTAATCGGCCTGTACCTCTTGTACGTTCGTATGTGTGTTTATTAGTTTCTGTATTAACAAAATTACTTCATTTTGTGAATAGAACCACATTCTATCCCAAACCTTGGGATTTTATGACATGTTCTGTCGGAACCAAGCCAAATCCAAAAATGAGGTTTTCTGATGTGTGACTTATTACTTTTTAAGCCTAATATATATATTATAATGTATACGCTACCGCAGTGGAATACAAAACACTGCGGCAGCACAGCGGCAGTAATCCCAAAGCAGAACCGGTGCAATCTGAACGCTGCCGCAGTGGAATACGAACACTGCGGTAGGAGAAGTCGAAGACTGCGGCAGACCTAATGTAGATCCGGCAGACTCAACGCTGCCGGATGAGAAAATATTGAACTGCAGCAGTGAACTTTTATCCTCAAAACCGAAGACAGGGCAGTGTTTCCAGAAGGCTGCCGCAGCGTTGATTGTGGACTGCGGCAGTGGAATACAAAAGTCGTCGAAACTCACAGAGCTAAGACTGAAACCGGTAAAAGGAGCATATCAGCGCGGAAAAGCAGGTTTATTCACGGTAAGGTCGTAAAACGGA